>JABBOT010000017.1:3245494-3453379 GCA_016165875.1 Acanthopleura granulata
ACGTACAGACTATTTCAAGTAGCAGAAATATAAACTTAGTAGAGATCGCAACATATAGTTTTAACGCTTGCATATATTTGTACTGCAACAACTCTAGCATTAGTGTACAGTTTCATAATGGCGGTCACACATCTCTTACTACAGGGTCAGCTGGACCAAGCTACCTACAGATGAAATGTGTAGTACATATGAGATCGACGAGTGTTTTCATCGGATGTTTACTTTCTAAAATGTTTAATTATGTAATATTATTACAAAACTGTGTATTTAAAACAAAAACAGATTTTCATGGAAATCACAACACAGGTGCTCCACTTCCTTGATGCCTCAATCGGAGCTTGAACAGGTCCAACACTGCACGAATTTGACCAAACTGAACAATGGGGCATTTTCAGGTCACTACAACATTATAACGCTACAACACAACACTACAACAAATATTTGTACTTTTTACAAAATCATATGGACTTATATGTTACATATGTCGAAATTAAAGGAAAAGGTAATGTAGGAAAATTTTTCCCGTGATGAATTTATCCTATCCGCTAGGGGCAGATTTCTCGCCTTATTAAACCCCCTCCTTTTGGACACTGACTTGTTCGCCTTACACGAAGAATGTGTTTAAACACAAACTGAGGAAAGCACGGCTGACTTACTTTCTTCAGGGAAACATTACGGTTTCTAAGTAGAGTAACGTCATCACAAGCGTTTAAAAGAAAATTCAACAAAAATATAACAAAAGTTATTTCAGAAGAGGGGCCCATACAAACCTAAACGGACGTGGGCATTTTTATGGCATGCTTGGTAACTGTATAAATTCTTACGAGACCGTAGCAAACGCCATTTTAGAGGAACCTGAAACACGATTTCCCGTCATACCTACCATACGCCCTTCAGTATTAGGGGCGAGATAATCCATTTTGTACCGAAGTACGGTGCCATTTTATTATTACAATCGAAGTCCACGCACTGTGGTCTCCTGGCTGAGGCCTCGTGGAATAACCCTAGACGTATTTCACTACCATTTTCTCGTTGAAAATGACTTATATCAGTATTTCAGAATAATCTCGTAATTACAACTAAAACAGCTGATTTCTGCCGGGTGGCAGAAATATCTCGCCCTTGATTGGTTAACATTGAGAACGTCCGCGGTTTTTCCTTACTTTGAACTGCGATATCATACATCACAAAAAAACAAAAAATGACGTTTTTTAAACTTTAAATGGGATTCTTTATCGATCCACATATACATCCGGTCTAATGTTGCTTTCTTTTAAGTGCCGTTAGGTGGCTGATTCCATGGGGATTAAACCGTATATAACCTCGCCATTGATTTGAGTCTTGTGACTAGAGGACAGCTTTAGGCCGCAGATATCTCATAAATAACACTTGACAGTAATACATTTCCCGAACCAGTTCAAACATTGCTTCACTCGGTCCTTTTCTTTTTTGTTTTGTTTTTTTGTTGTTGTTGTTGTTTTTTGGCTTTTTTTTTTTTTTTGAATGAAGCTTATGAAGTAAAATGACAACGAGTTGGCGACATACCTCACGCTTATTTTTCAATGACATCCAATTCGCTGGTGTATGACTTTAAATGTAAGCATCGAAACAGACGTTCTGATGCAATCCGTCGTCCATAATGATCGTCTTGGGTTAATAATGGCATCCGCCAGTGCAACAGAGATCTCGGTTTCAAAGCGGGTCTGAGAGTCTCAACGAGAAAGCACTTTAAGTAGAACTCGCCTTGATCTAACAAACAGTATTGGAAAATGCGAAGAACTTGCTGAATTGGGCACTTTATGCAGTTTTTTTTTTGTTATTTAGTTAACGATTACAATTTAACTTTTATCTCATGTACACAAAGCCTATGTATGCATACAACATTGAATAACTGTGTATGTATTGTCAGATTGAGGCATTGAAAAAGAAATTGAAGATATAATATAAATCTGATAAACACCCCAGTGGGGTTAACGATCAACATATTTTCGGCCAATAATCGGAAGTCTCCACCAAATTGTACCATTAACATCCAACCTTTATCAGCATATAGAGCTACGCCATATAGCTCAGTATTAGCAAATCAACCGAAGAGGAGAACTGTCTCGAGTTGTGCATGGAGGCGACTTGTTCTAAAATAAAAAGATAACTGGTCGCTCTATTGGATTCTCAAGAAAAACATGGTAAACTCAGGTCGTTGGTGTAGATATGGCTAGCTACATGTCGTTCCAAACAGCATTTATTCCACTCGTTTTGAAGCGTCAGAGTTTTTGTATAAAATTTATAAATTTACCACAATTACAGGTTGGATCCATGCACAGTTGATTTTGGAGTGTGTGCGTATACAATAAAAAGCGAGCGAAAGAGGTGACGAAAATTGAACCTTCGATAATTCTGTTGGCTCAGTCGGCATTGTCATTATTACTGCCTGAACAAGTGCCTGATATGCTTGAAAAGGGGTGAAAATCACAGACTAAAAACCTAGAGCCATCAGTGTCATGGATGAGACATTCAATGTGATCAATTTGATTCATTCTGATACGTATTTGGTTACATGTGGATAGGCCCATCCAGCACCTCAGGATAGGAATTCTCAGGTTCTGATGTAAAAGACTATACAATACAGCACAGAGTAAAACCAGAGCATGTACGACAGTGTGGTTGTTGGCAATTGGTCACATGTTATCGATGAAATCCGGCCTCTTGTCAGTTTACCTCAGTTAGGGTTTCTAGGCCTGCTGGATGATATATGACGTCAAAGATCTCAGCTGGATATTTAACCTGGGTAGGGCCTACTTAGGGGCTGGCTGGAAATCTGCCAGAGCAGTACAACTATAGTACAAAAGCATAGAAACTCCGAAAAAAGAAGAAATGTAACGCATGGTTGACGTTCTCAATATTTCGACTAAGTTTCTATGCTTTTGTACTTTACTAAGCTAGTTGGTGGATCAACAAGAAGTACAACTATAGCTTTACTCATGTTACTCGCTATGATTGATTCTCCGTCCAAAATTCTGTGTTTTACTTATGGTGAGGAAATTTTGCAAATCGAAAACAGATTTAGTCATCTTGGAATATTTTTCACACAGACTTGTTCTTTTACAGCTTGTGAAAATACATTAGCAGGTCAAGCAAGGAAAGCAGTTTTCAAATTAGAAAAATATTTGTGTTATTTTAGCAATATTAATCCTTCACACAAGTTAAACTGGTTTGATAAACTTATTATTCCAATAATAAGTTATAGAGTTGAAGAATGGGGGTTTTGTACAGCGCCTTCTGTTGAACGGGTCCATCTCTAGAGCTGCAAAGATGTTATCGGGGTGAAGTGCAATACCCAAAATGATGTTGTGTACAGACCGAGCTAGTGTGTATGTATACAAGGCGAATCGTCATTATTGTTAAATATTGGTTAAAAGTAATTTTCACATCTAACCATAAGTACTTGCCAGAGGTGTACAATCAGTTAAAGGATGACTTGGTTTCTTTCCTATAGAAAAAAAGCTGGGTTACTAAAATAAGAAATTTGTTCGGTCGACTTGGTCGGTATTATGCTTGGATAGCGCGAAGAGTCGGAAATACAACAATATTTTTATCCTTAGTAAAACAAAGACGATTTCATAGCTTTGAGTAAGACTGGCATGCTCGACTTAGCAGCTCTCTCAAGGAGAGATTTTATGTGAAATTCGCAGATCTTTCTCCACAGCCTTATCTTCTTTGTGTAGATACACCACATTTTAGAATTGCACTTTCCAAACTTTACACGTCTTCACACGGGCTAAAAATTGAAACCGGTAGATCGGAATGAGCGAAGACTTCCATTTGTGAAAGAAGATGTGTCGAATGCAATGGAAATGAAGATGAATATCATTTTTCATTGAAATGTACACTTTTCCAGCAATATTTACCTAGACGTTACTGGGAATAGCCTTCTGACGAAATATGTGTTGAATTGGTGAAAAGAGACAACGTGCAATTGCTTAGAAGTATATCTCTTTATGTATTCAAAACCTTCAGTTTTCATAATGGTGTTAATTATGACGGGTGGTTTTCTCCCACTGATTCAGTGCTTGTATTTCAAATACATATGTGTGCTGCACTAAATCATCTTTCCTCCAGCGATGTATGTAAATTGTTATAATCTATGCTCATGGGCGAAGTGGTCTTTTGCAATAAAGTTCATCCATTCATTATATTGCGTTCCTCGCGAACCCTTCAGAAAATATTATTTTTAGACAGGTTCTAGACTTTGTACGCGCATGCTTAACAGTAATCTTCCAATAACTCATGGATTGGTATTTTAATGTTGAAATTATACTTATAAACGAATATATATAATACAACACCATGGGACAGGCCACCAGTGAAAGTGAAAGATGTGAATTATTAAAGGAAAACGGGTTTACCTGCCAAAAAACCACACAAGAATATTGCTCTGATCGCTCACAAATGTTATGTTTGTCTCAATATCTTTTGCCTGAATCATACAAAAAATTTCACTAACTTCTGTCCTTTACATTTTCAGTACGTGTCAATATAGTTTGTTAGAGAACTGTTATATATACCTGTAATTTCTATTTATGCGAAAAATATAATAAAAAGTGGTACCCACCGAAGGCAGGCGATGTGTCCTGAAGCTGCCATTTGACAAAAATCCCCAGATAGGTAAGTCCAACTAAGATGACGAGTGCCGCCTGTTTCAGCATTCTGTGAGACGCCATTATAGTCCTTGGGGGCAATCGAAGGTACCAGAATTCAACTATCTGCCAACGGAAAAAGCTGTGATGACATACACCTCCTACCAACCTGACAGATCACGACAAGGAAGTCTGGGATGAGGATTATCACGCACCCACAATGTCCAACTGTTCATACGACCGATTGCACTGATCATATTTAATGTATCGAATCGCTCTGCCCAGCGCTTGCACTAGCACTGTTCAGGCCCTGTGCCATTGTTTCTTCGTCGTCTCGCTGCCACCAGATGTCGCTTTACACAACGTGTTTGTAGTAGACGCACCACAGTCGTGCAAGTGTTTGACCCACCTGGAGGACGGAACTGAAAGTGCACAAACAACCTATATCTTTATGCTGTTGTGCAGCGTGTAAGTAGCCCGAGTGCTTAAATAATTGAACACAAAACCATACATATCATAGTCTCCTGCCCAGATATTTTCAGTATATAGAAGTGTTCTAAGTGTCCAATAGCGTCCTGGCGGATGAGTTGCGAGAGAGCGGTGGCAGATGAACTATATATTCTAACTATATTCTATATTCTATACACTTCAAACCCAAGGCACCAGAAGCCTCGCAAACCGCCAGTGACGTGTGCTATAGTAGATGAATACAATTTTTGCCACACTGACCCAAAACTGGCCTGCACGCGTCACTGGCGATTTATATATATATACATACATGTACATAAAAACATCGCCAAACCTTCGTGAAGATGGATTTTAGTAAACGAGCGCACTTTTCCCGATCTGTCGAGTGTGTCGACCAAGGCTCAATACCCCTTGCGCATTGCGACCTTCGGAAGTTCACCTGGGGTAGACTTGACTAAACACTGTCAACCACATGAACAAGCTTTTAATAAAATCTGCATGGATGTAAATAACGTACTATTAGTTGTTAAATTCAAACAGGGCCCATTTGTACGAAGCCCTCTTAACGTACAGATTAACATCGCGAGACAAAAAAACGCAACCGTCCTTTGATCAAGAAAACCGAAATCTAGTCCCTACCACCACTTGTTACACTGTTAGAAAAGTCCAGGGGATTACCACTCTGAATCCCGTATTTCTACGAGAGCTTTACCACCACGGTCAATTAGGGCCAATATGACCAGAAAAGTCCGGCGTATTACCACTCTGACACTAGGGTTTTACCACCACGGCCGCTTTTCACCATAAATGGAGAAACTGGTGATATGTGTGAAGTTCAAATATCATTTCACACGATGATATTAGGTTCAATATGACCGTTATATTACAGTGAAGACGCCTAGCAGCTTGTTACCAGGCGTTTTATCCGTACTATTATGAAAATTTTATAACAGTGTATATGTACATGTATCCATTAAGTCCGACTGTCCTCTAGATATCCGTACATAATATGAAGCAGACAAAGCCTGGAGGCGAACAAAGTGGATTATCTAGATTACATTTGCCAGAAATCTGATATTTTGTGCATTACACTGACTCAGAATGCGTCTAAAAGCAAGTTTCCAGGTACGCTCATAAAATCAGCGCGTATACCTCACCATACCTTTGAAGTTTCGCTAGTATACGTGAGGAAAAGCATGATAAGGTATACCTCTGATATTATGTGCGCAGTCTCCAGGTAGCTCTGTACGGCTGTGATTACATATAGTCCTAAAAATTCATCGTTCCGTGTTAAAACATAAACGACGCCATGATTTATGGTTCCGCGCTACAAACGGTAGGGCCGGCATAAACGTGGCGTCGTTTTTGTTTTAACATGGAGCGATGAGCTTCTAGGCCAGTCATCTCCTAAATAATGAAGGCGAGACCGTCGAAATTGTTTCGTGCATGTTTGCGAGTGCCTGTATTTTGGCAAGAGACATAAGATAAGCAACTGAGTTGCGAGGCCACAGAACTCTGGCACTGCTCCCAGGAAATAAAATGGAAGGTTGTATGACTCAGCTGGTATAGCGACATCCTAACATCGGAGCGACAGTGGAGTTCATGTAGGGCTAGTCTCCAGGGTACCCTCTGAATATTTTTAACAGTGTTTGGTGGTACCCTATTTCGTATAATTTTTGGGACGTCGTCTCATTTTTAGCAAAGCTACTGGTGAACGTTTATGTTTTGGAGTATGTGAAAATCGCCAGAAAATATGCAAATGTATGCATTACTCTATGTTCATATTTTACACAGCACAACAATCAACTTATCTAAAAAAAAGAAAAAAGACTAGACAGACTGTATTAAATGTGTATAAGTCAAGTAAAATCCTTTCTAATACCGTCATATTAGCTTGTAAGATAATTGCATTGTCTGGAACAAACAGGACTTTTGTAATTTTCCACTTAACATCCCAAACTAAGAAAAAAGCCATGTATGTCCTTCTATGGTACACTCAGGCTGCCCACATTTGTAGGAATATCTGACAATAGCTGAATCAGATGAGTCGTTTAAAGATTATTTTTTATGTCTGTTACTTGGCTTGAGCTGTTCAGTGGTATAAACAATATTTTCAAAAAATATTTATGGCGTGCCCTAGATGGAATCATGAAGGTTGTTGTAGCTGATAATTTATAAGTGTATGAAAAATGTTCTGCATGCTTTTCCCCAGGTCATGGAGGTCATTGTTACAGGACATAATTAGGTCAATCTCAATTACTAATAATGATTATATATATTGTGTATATTTGGTGTTTGATAAGGGTTATTTTTAGCCTTTCAATGCTTTGCTATGTTTAGTATATATAAAAGCATGGTCGAATACAAATTTGCAAATATTGGACATCAGGAGACAATAAGTTGATTCCCATGGGTGATTTGTGCAGATATAAACAGAGTATTGGTGTAAGACGAGTGGTCTTCAACAAACATTAGACTGTGTTGATCACTTCAATATTTTCACCAAGGTCCATATTCAAGGCTGATATCGAACACCTCCCGTCCTGTGTCCTAGAAATTGAAACCATGACACACACCCAGCCCACTTAATACTGGTTTGAGGACAGAGATTCACAACAAACATGTCTGTCAATGGGAGACATTTCATCCGAAGAATCTGCTGCAGGAGCGAATTAATTGTCAAACAAATCAGTTTTCTGGGTTATTCTAATCAGTGCTAAATTTTAATTACCAAGATAGTACTGACTTTTATTATGTTAGGAAACCAAGATCAAATACCCTTGACATTTTTATTGTCAAATATAACGCTATTTCTTTAATTTGTGAGGACCGGAGGGAAATTGCTTGATGGAATATAACTGATAGGCCTGCAGCCTGAAATTCTGCTTTCTCGTACATTCATGTGTTCCATTCCCAGTTAAAATATTTTTCATAGCATGGATTTGCTTTTTCTTTTAATTGCTTGATGCAGAAAACACATTTAAATTGCTTAATGCAAAAAAACACATTTAAATTGCTTGATGCAGAAAACACATTTTTCCTTCAGCCGAGATCACAGAACGATAAATTAAAGTAGTATATACTCATAAACAAGTTCCAAAGTAAGGAGTTATATCTTTTTCTACAGCTTAACTTCATAATGGCTGTGATTTTTGTGAATTTCAAGAAAACAAATTTCTTCTGAAGGAAGAAAAGCTCAGAAATTATTCTGCTTACCATCCACGGATCCAGCATGATTTTTGGTTTCTTTGATGCTGAACAAATTTCTTTATACTGAAATCGACATAGTATTTGAGTTTTCTGCATGACATTTAGCTCTATGCAAAGAAAACCCCATACATTTGTTTTCTTTGACATTACACTCGAACACATTTGCAGGGAAAACACACAAAATGAGGTTTAGCCGAATGAAAAGAGCATTAAAAGATGTGGCTATAAATACCTTGACTGAATTTTGTAGATGTTTTCCCACCAAGCCAAATACACTCAAATGTTTTGATTATAGGGTGGGTTTTATGGACCACATTGATAATGTGGTTCACCAGTGACGTCATAAAGCTTTCCGTGCACATTTATTCTCCTCTCTGAATAAAGTTCATGCGAAAAGCGTTTCTGTACTGTTTGTCAGTGTATTAAAAAGTTAGTATTAAATTAAATTTCTGCTTTATGGTCAGAGCAAAGCCGGTGAGATATCACTGAGGAACCATGTAATCAATATGGTCCAAAAAAACCCACCATACAATGAAAACATTTGACTGCATTTAATTTCGGGAAAGAAAAATATAAAAAACTCAGTGAAGGTCTTTTTAGATGCAGGTTTTAATGCTCTTTTCATTCAGTTTAGCTTAAGTTTGTGCTGTCTTTACCTGTAACCTTTCTGACATGCAGTATTGAAATATCAGTGAATTTTTGTCAATTTAAAACTTTTTAATTCATTTTATTTACTAAGATTGTGTTGACTTTTGATTATGCTTCTGGCTAAAAAACTGAGATCGTATCTCACTGACTTTTTCATTCTCAAACATCTTGCTATTTTTCAACTTTATTAGGACTCGGGGGGAAATTGCTTGATGGAATATAACTGATAGGCCTACAGCCGGAAATTCTGACTTATCTTGCATTCATGTGTTCATAATTGTTTCCATTCGCATATAAAATATTTTTCTCAGCTTGCATTTGCTTATTCTTTCAATTTCTTATTCCAGAAAATACATTTTCCTTCAGCCGAGATCACAGAAAGATAAATAAAAGTAGTACATACACATAAAAAAGTCCAAAGTTAGGGTTACCTCTTTGCTCAGCGTAACATCATAATGGCTGTGATTTTTGTGAGTTTCAAAAAAAAATATTAGAAATTATTCATTTACCCATCGACTGATCCAGCATGAATTATTGTTTTCTTTGATACTAGGCCTCAGATGTGTTAGATCTTATGGTCAAATAGTAGCATACCCAGAGCATTTGTTCAAAGTCTGCAGATAGCAGTTCTACTGTTTTTGAATTCGGATGACTCTTGACTGGCCTGTAAACTGTTGAGTTTCTCATTTACTTTTTTAATTTAATGTGTGGATCCAAAATGTCGGTAGATATATCTTCTACATTACGAAATGAACGGATATTCAGGGATTTGGGTTTAGGGTTAATGGTTATATGCATGCATAAGATGCATACATATTGTGCACCGGGGTGTTCAACACCGCATTCTGCTCAGAAAACATGCACCAAATGTATTAACATTCAAATTTACGTATAAAAAAGTGTTAAATGTACTGAGATATATTTTAAAATGTCCTACACCCATGAAAGGCAACGGACAACTGTTTCCAGAGATACTTGAAAATGTTCTTTTTTACATCATCTTCTTACAAAGGAATTGCGCTAAAGCAATGCTTTTTCTAAGATGGGTTTTTGTGACCGTATTTTGTAAAGGTTGTCTTATTCTGAGCCTTCTAAAATCCATTAAAACTATTAAAATAATCAGAAATTATTTCACAGAAAGTGGCAACTTCCATATTGTTGCTAGAAAAATAGTTAGTGACGTCATAGGTGGGTCATTTGTTCATAATATCTGACATTATGAACATATCATGGTGATGCTGGCGTCCAACATTTTAAAGAATGCTGTGTGCTCTTGTCAGCTATATATGCATGGGGCTGTTACCAAACTCTGGGAAACTTCGTGTTGTATATATATAAAGGTATATCATTTTTCTGCACTCCTCAAATAGAACACGGTGTTCTGACATCATAGACTGTGACATTCAACGTTTGGTGAAGAGCTAATGATGCGCTACTTCGGTTTAGATGTACACTAGAAAAGATGCTGGTGTCAGCCACACGTTGATCGTGTTCAAACAGCACGCCTATCGCTGCGGTTCAATATTTTCTGTTTTCTTTCGACGCGTGAATAGATCCCCTTTTTAACGCTTTATCAAGATGAAGGTGCAAATTTTTCAGCCTCAATTTTTCTACCTCTTGCTCTCTTAGTTGGAACTTTGAATAAGGAGAATTTTTCAGCTGGCACCGGTGGTGTATTCCTGTCTAAGATATGTGTAAAAATATCCAGCCTCCCTCCACTCCTCACCTACATCCCAAGTCCAGAAATAAGTAGATCAAGCTCATCATTCATGAATTAGTTAAACGTTTGCTGTATAAAGTTACTAACTAGTGCACAGTGGCACACATACACGCACGAAGCCTAATCAGCGAAGTTCGAAGGATTTACGAGTTATGCCCCTTATCCCGTCACATGTACATTTGCTAAATTTAAAAAAAAAATGTATGCGGTTAAACACATTTATCCCCAGGATTACTCACGAAGAGAATTCACAGCTGAGGTATATTTTACAAAGTAATTACCAATTACATAGTTACATGTTCCTTTATCTACATCAAAGTTATCTACATATATACATACATGAGTCTGTTGTGGCGGGGCCTCCCTTGCCGAGGTGGTTCAGGGAGTTTTAACGCAGCGCAATGACCCAGAAGCCTCTCCAACAATGTAGTCGCTGTGAATTCCAGTCCAGCTCAGGCTGGCCTACGGGCGCGCGAAACCAGCCTTTAAACCCTATGCATGCCATATGCCAGGCTCCTGATTATATATATGTACTTCATATATGGCATATATCGAGGGCTTGTGGGCAGGCCTCATCCTCCAGTCCTGGGTCCCCTTTGCAGGGCGAAATATTCTTCAGTACGGCGTAAAACACCAATCAAACAAACAAATAAATAAATCTGTCAGGGCGATGCTCTATATGGCCGAATGGCTATAGGAATTCCAGGAGGTTTATCGGGAGGTTTGCCAAATACCTGCTGAAGTTTAGTGAATGTGTTTTTGCTCGCTAGTGCAGGGTAATGACCAAGGTGATCCCATCTCTCTCCATTGCCATTGCCGTGAGTTCAAGCCCAGCCCACGCTGACTTCCTCCCCGGTCGCACATGGGATGGTCCGACAGCAACCTGCGGATGGGTGTGGGTTTACCGCGGGTCCTGTCTGCTTTCCTCCCACCGTAGAATACTGGCCGCCATCGTATAAGTGAAATGTTCTCATCTACGACAAGATGAACATTAAGCTTTAGCACCTTGCCAAGACTTTTGGATCACACTTGTAACACACAGCTCGGCGCATTTCGAACATTTTATGCGTCTTTGTGACATTTGAGACTCTACAAGGGCTGTAGAACTGATTTAAGTGGGAAACTCAGAAAAAGAAATAGAATTGAGCCTTATACTGGGGCCGCCGCCGGAGTCTGTAATGTTAAAAGAACGACATGAATGACCATGGGCTTCTGTTTATCTGCCGTATTCTGCTCATCGGCAATTATGCTGAACTCGAAACCGCTATCTGGCTTATTGAAAAAGGTTAACAAAAGTTAAACGCGATCCGATAGAGCAAGCCTGTGTCAAAGGCACATGTACAAATCCACCTCACAAATGCATCATGAACAACAAGGGGACAGCACTCGCGTAGCCGTTATTACAAGGGAAAAAAAAACCAAGAATGGTTTGGAGAATGCCTAAATCAAGACACAGATCCGGGTCTTCATATAGAATATAAAGGACTGGTAATCGGCCACTGCGCATAAAATTTCAACCACATTTGGCGTAATACCTGTTTCCGTGGACGGTCTGGCAGATAGGCAGATTAACCTTTCCTAAAACATAGTCTTTCTTGATGGAGGTAGCTACTTATGCAAAGGACAAGGATATTCAATGAATTGAAATATGCATGAAATTAAGTGTGACTAACAATTCACGGTACAGTAGGACAATTGCTTAGTACAAATTGCTGCAATTTGTGTTATTTGTTTTAGTAATATCACCGTCTTCTACAGAGTATGTTCCAAGGTTTGGTCAGGAATCTGTGGCTGGTCGTGGGCCCGGTATTCTCACGCCATAATTCTGGCCGTCGTCGTACATGTGAATTATTCTTGAGTATGGCATAAACTTTCAAGTAAATCAATATATAACTAAATAATATCGCCGTAGTTAAGAATGTTTTATTAATACCACCGCGGCAAATTTTAGGCGTCGAGGAAACTAAAATCGTAAAGCAACGGCTCTTGAGAACAAACTGACGAACTTTAAACACGTGGTCCACAGATTTTTCCCCGCAGAATAAGTTACATGAGTAGGTATACGTCAGATTGTTAGAAGGCATGGCTTTATATATCCACGAGACATTAGAATCTCGTAGATGGCACGATGAAACAATATTATACCACCTCGAAATAACATCAAACGTTTACGTCCAGCCAAAGACATAGCTGATTTATTTTACTACAGTCATCCCCCCTTATCCACTTTTGAACTCGCGCTCCGCATTTGCTACATATCTCCTGTTTTAAGCTAAAGTAACAAATCGTGATATTTCACACTTAGCCGCCGTAACAAAATCGTGTTTTTACGCGGTGACAAATCGTGATAGTGTACACCCGGCTACCGTAGCAAATCGCAATATTGTGCACCTACCTACGATAACAAATCGTGACATTGTACACCTAGCTACCGTAACAAATCGTAATATTGCACACTTAGCTACCGTAACAAATCGTGATATTTCACACCTAGCTAGCGCAACAAATCTTGATATTGTACACCCAGTTACATTTACCGTAACAAATAGTGACAGTGTACACCCAGCTACCGTAACAAATCGTAATATTGTACACCTAGCTACCGTAACAAATTGTGATGTTGTACACCTGGCTACTTTAAAAATTTTGTGATATTATACAAATAGATTCCGTCAGAAATTGTGATATTGTACACCCAGCTAGGGTAACAAATCGTGATTTTGTAAGCTCATCGACCGTAACAAACATTGATATTACACACCTAAATATGCAATATTTGTAACGTGTACAAGAAGAAACCAATGATTATGTACGCTACAGTTTACACTTCATACATCTGAGTAAGGAAACTTTTAATCATCTGGCCTGCAAAAATGCAACACGGCCTACAATAAATTGCATTACAGTGTGTAGGCCTAATTATAACTCTACGATCAGGGGAGGAGAGGGCGGCAACGTATTTATATTCAAATAAAGGGACTATAACGAATATTTTTGGCAAAACATCGATCAGCGCAAATCCAATGGTAGCCTCGTAAAACTCCACCTCGCCTTTAACAAAAGGGTCCGAAGCCGTGTGCTCCTATGCACTCAGAAATATTTAACTTTTTACTAATATTACACGACGGCGGCCAAGAATTATGGTTTGAGGAAACTGGGCAGGAGGACGGGGAATCCTATAAACAGATTGTCGACAGACCATCTCACGTATTTTAACACTATTAAAGGTGGAGCTAAGAGTGTGGTATTTAATGAAAGACAATGGTTTAAGCTTTTCTTTGTAAATAAAGAAACCTGGATTTCATAAGCGAATAGTGCCCCTAGACATTTTGCCAAAAACATCTCCGGTGCACTCTATGTATGAAATTCTAACACTAGATGCTTTTACTGCTTCTCTTTGCATAAATCCGTCCTAAGTTTTTTATGTTTCATTTATTAAATCTTTAGTCGTCTATGTCACTTGTTTTAGGGAAACCGGTCTTGCGATTATTGGCTCTTAAGGCTCATATTTGTTAAGGGATGGTCGGCTGTACGCCTAGATCAGGTGCTTTGGAACAACGTGTTGTTTTCGGCTTTCACTAACAAGAAAAAGCCTTGTCAAAAGGGAGATGTCTGCGAATCGAGGGAATTCGATAAACAAGAATCACAGACACCAGTATACAATTCATCAAACTACAAAGTGGAAATTGTTTTCAAGACTGGAGACGACTGCTTGTCTCTCATAAAAGTCTGACCCGAGCATTCCTCAGATAGGAGGCTGTAAATTGGAGCCAACTATTGCTTGAAACCAAAAAAGCGCAGAAGTATGACGTTGTTCTATTTTGGCTGGCATTGCCGTCACTTCACAGCATTCTACGTCATTGTACGTCATAGCACGACGTTGAGTCGTGCTATGACGTAATCTCAGTTGTAATGTCACAGGGGACAGAACCGTTATTTTGATACAAAGTTCCCTCGACAATGGTAACAAAAAAAAGAAATTCTGTCTATTGTTGCCATTTCTTGCCAGTCAAAGTAATGCACTGGGCATGTCTCTGAGCTTTTGCCCAAAGGGTCTATTGGAGGAAACATGTCTTCAAAAAGATCAACTTGAATTGACTGAACCAAAAATTTGCGGTAATTCTCCGGTTTGCCTGTTTAAGCCAATTAGTGGCGAACCTTCCAACAGGTGACTTAGATTTGCATGTAGTGTACTGTGGCACAACTGTAGAGACCGTCAAACGCCCGTCAGCAGGACCCTGGGGTCGCTTTCTTGACATCAAATTAATGTTCCTTTCACGACTCATTATAATGACGTCACATTGAAGGCAGGGCGACGTTACCATAGAAACCGATACATTGTAACATTGTAGACATTGCGCTACAATCAGTGTTTGAGGTCACAATGGCTCAAGGCTCTGCTTCATATAAGCGCCACCTCGCGGTATTAAAAAATATGCCGACTTCTCATTTGTCCGCAAATACACGTTGGAGAGTGCAGACTGTCCCATGACCAATCTCGACACGTTTACTGACCCAAGGACTACAGGCAATGGGGGAGGGGGAATACAAATTCTCTGACCAATGCAGGAACTGAACCCCTGACTTCGTTCTGATATTAAAGTTTGACGAACAGCCAGGATTATCCTCATGCACCCTTTGACCATAAATTCACCATTAAAATCTGCATCAGAAAATATACTGTCAGTGATTTTTTTAAAGATTTTTTTCCAATCCAATTAAACGCTATCGCCTTGGTGGCCTAGTGTCCGCCTCAATGTCGAGTCAAACCAAAGACTCTATATGTATGTATGCATTCTTGAGTTTTACGTCATACTCAATAATTTTTTATAATGTTACGACGAGGAGTCCTTAGAACCAAAGACTTTAAAACAAATTCTGTTTAATTAATTTAAAAACTTGTTTTTCTTCGTCCATGTAACTATTTTTTTAGACGTTCTTTTGAAACATTCACACGGGTGACGGTTGTTTTGTTTAAATTGGAGGACACCGCGGGTGGACACGCCATGAAACAACGTGACAACCTCGTGACGTCAAGGTTAAATTTAGTTACCCTTTCGCTTTTACTGAGTACTTACCCGTAGGTGACAGTTTAGGGGATTTCGTGATCTGCTCAATTGTAATACCACGCGCGCAGATCCTGTGCCATGCACAGTACAACAAAACTATAAAGCTTGTGTATAGATATAAGCTTCTCATTTTCAAGATGGACGGTCGTAACGACTTGTGCGCCTTTTACTTTCGTCTTGGTTTATACTATTCGGAAATCCTATTGTTCCTCTCCCATATTCATGGTATTACCGTTTCACTGAGAACACTGAACAGAGATCTTGAAGCAAATGGGCTTGATACAAGACCACACTATACGGACGTCTTGGACGCGGCATTGTTTTTGGAACATTTAATTGCTGGAGCTGGCAACCAACCAACATGGTTATAGTTGAATGAATCTGTGTTGTTTACAGAATGACATGACAGTTTCCCGTAACACATTAGCAAATGCTGTACCCAGAGGGTGCTTCTCTCAGATTACGGAAAAGGTAATGGAGGGAGCGAACACACATGTGGAATCTCAATGACACTACGGCTCGCGCTGTTATTTATCATAGAATATCAATACACTCCGTGTCATCTGCAGGACACTCCATGGCGTTGGTTATGAAATAAATGCACTGGTCTGCTACCCCTAGTACATGATGAAAACTGAAGATCCCGTTAATTAAAATGATTAGCATGGTCGTTAGCTGCTGATGTAAAGGGATGACGATGCCGCTTCGCTTGGTAAAAGCGGACTTCGGCCTCATCGTCATACAGACATTTGAAACCTATTTACACCCATGCACGGGTCGATGCTCTTGTGGATGCGTAGTTACTGTGTCCATGAATGTACGGAAGATGCAGGAGGTTGAATTGAAAGAAAAGACAAGGCTAGACCAAGTGTATGTATGTATATGTGTATGTAAGAATCACACCTTTTAAGTTCAAAGAACGTCACTTTTTATTTTCGTGATATCGAAATATCGCAGTTGAAAATAGGCATAGTCTCCCACGTAAAGGGAAAATCGAACGAGCCGCCATGCTATTAATTTCAATCAATCAGGAGTGAGATATTTCTAACGCCATACGTCCGCCGTGACGTCACCCGTTCCTCGTTCACCATTTTGCCATACAGGAGTCGTGTTAAATCAGCTGTTTTCCTTCTGATAACGAAACAGTTTTGATACACTTTAAAGCCATTTTCCACAAGAAAGTGGCAGTGGAGTACGTCTGGGGTTATTCCTCAGACTCTCAACCAGGAGGCCATAATGAGTGGCCTTCCCATGTAATAACAAGGGGGACTGTACTTCACCAAAGGAATGTCTAGCCTCTAATACTGAAGAGGGTAGGTACAGATGACGCGACATCCTGTTTCCAGTTTCCCTAAAATGGGGTATCGCATGACCTCGTTAGAATTCAAGATTGAAAGCTGATTTATAGTGTTACCAGGCACGTTATAAAAAGCCTATGTCCATTTAGGTCTGTACATTTTTTATTGTCTTTTATGTTATAACCCCCCCACTCCTATCCACACACCCCACATCCCACCCTCGCTCTGTTGGCCAACCGCTGTTTCGCCAGGTATGCCTGCATGTATACTCTTTGACAAAAGGTGATAAAATAGATTAAATTAGAATGCGGATGTCCGAAATAAAAACAGAAATGGGGCGCAGAAATGGTTGAATTTAAATAACACCGTAAATGTAATACATAGCCTATAGACTTATTACAACACATATACATTATGTGGGTGTGTACAGATTAGCAGGATTCGCTCTTTCATTTTAATGTTGAGTTGAACTACATCACTTCATTTCTTTAGGATTTAACATGTTGCAAAATGGGAAATATTAAATCACATGGTAAATATGAAGACATGTTTCAAAAGTGTTACAGAAATGGTATTTTCATTGTGTGCATTAGGAAAACATCCGTTTTTAACGTGAAACTGAATGCAGGGAAGTGAAAATAAGAAGCACAATGCGACTGTCGGTGTAAAATTAAACATGCACGTGTTTAGATGGTATAGGGAATATGTGTGGTTTCGGGGAAATCGGTGGAATACTTTAGCAGGGGTTGTATGGACAGAATCTGTGTGTACATGTGCATGTCCATTATTGAACGAAGTACCAGAACACTCTGTAAAACCAACTTACACTGTAAATTTCGATGTTAAACTTCTAAACACTTTTATCCATTAGATATAAACACTTGGACATTATAACATTATAGTATAAGACTATATACATGTTTTAGACACATTTTCTTTCATACATATATGTATATGTACATTTCTTAAACACCCTTGTTTGAAGTTAATCCGCCCGTTAAACGCGATGGGCGTTGGTCATTTTACAGTGTAGGGGTAGATTTTATGTTCACTTTAACGTTTTATGCCACTACAGGATTTTTTTAACCATAAAGGCCTGTAGCTTCATGCTACAATTCATGACAAGATCAATTCATGACAGAATGACTGGCAACTTGGTCTACGCTGTGTTTTGTATACATTTGGAGCTCGAGGTGAATAAGCTTGTTTTCACCTGTCTAGTATTTCTTATTCTTGGATCCTTGGTAGTAGAAAGCATTTTCTGTCAAAGTTTATATTTTATAGTCTTCACTTCTTATAAATGTTTATGCAAAAATGCTCATACGATACCGCAGAATCAAGATGAACGAAAACTTCATTTAGAGAGTGATACACACTGAGATGTACAATTTGATTTTCGTTGAGGTCCCGAAAACAATGTAGACGTAATACACATATGTATGGCGAAAATACGATATCAGATAGTTATCATTTTATACTTGCAGGTGTGTCATATATTTGCAATGAAGTCTTTGATGTCCACATCAATTCTACTACAATTTGCAGGCCTAACTGAATAATAGTAGTTCTACACGATCTGCGTCAGTATGCGTATTTAATATACTAACAGGTATCGGTATTATATACAGTGTCGTATTTAATCTACTGACAGGTATTGCATACAGTGTCGTATTTAATCTACTGACAGGTATTGCATACAGTGTCGTATTTAATATGCTGACAGGTATTGCATACAGGTTGTATGTAATAGGTTACCTGTCAGTATATTTAATACGCGTACAGACGCAGGCCGTGTCGGATTTGTATAATAGATGCTATGCCTACTTATGTTCATCGTGCTACCTTTATTTTAATTTTTCCCTCATATTTGTGTGATAATTTCATAATTTGCGTAATTTATAATGTTTAACATAGCTCGACTTTATTTCTTACTCAGTGATTGTTCAAGCTCAGCCCTCTTTGGTTTCCCGTCTGGTCATACCGTATTTGAGGTGGTCGGCCAGTAACCTGCGGATGGCCATGTGTTTCTCCCCGGGCTCTTTCCGATTTCCTTCCGATTTCCTCGTGTAAGTGAAACATTCTTGAGTACGGCGTATAACGACGTAAAACACAGAACAAATAAACTTACAAACGATTTCTCACACTGATAATTAGCGTCGTAAATGCCTGCTTAGTGTGAATTTCGCCAATCAATAACGTTGCTGAAGCCAGTTTTTAAACAGAAAGTACAAAACGCATGTGAATGGCCACTGAATTAGGCCCCAGCCGTTTATGTTTCGAGTAACGCTTTTTAGTGAAACCGGAACAACAACAACAGCAAACTATGATGCGCATGTGTTGGGATATCTCCCGCCGAATTTTAAAGAATTTACCTCGACAGATTAACACCAAGATGTCGAAAAGAGGGGCACTGATCGTGGTTGAAGGTTGTGATCGTTGCGGCAAGACCACACAGTGTGAAAAACTTGTGGAGGCCTTGAAAAATGAGAAGCAAGAAGTTCAATTTCGACAATTTCCGGGTACGGTACAGAAAGTGAAATTAGATCTGTTTTTATATTTCTACAGTTTCTGATGTTCACCTGCCTCGTCATCAGTTAAATATCAGAAATTGTGGAAAATAATCCTCAGCATTTAATTTACCTGAACTGAAAGTGAAATTAGCCAAGAAAATGGTGTAACACTGTTGCTGTCAGCCTCAGATATGTCAGATTTCAGGCTGCAGTTTCAACCCCTATGTTTTATGTACTGGACTGAAAGGCCTTTGTTTCATATCTACAGCGACAAGCAATGGTAGAGCTTACGCGCTTTAACGCCAAGTTGGATACGTCATTTCTGAATGATAAGTCAAGTGTGGCTTTGTACCTGTCATGCACACACATGACATAACATCCCACGTATATTCCGCACAGCAGTGACAAGCCGTCCCCAAGCTCACTTTACGGCCAACTATTTTTTACGAATATTTTACGGCGGAGAGAGGTAAGAGCCACGTTCAGTTGACACCTGTTTTGAACAGCAAGGCTCAGATAGGACTTATCTGATTGGACATGAAAGCATTTGAGCTCGAGCATTATTGCCGCTGTGGGTATTGAAACCCTGTCAGTCCAGTATAGAAAATAAGGATTGAAATAGCTACCTGGGGCTTATACTGAAGTCCGAAGAGAAGGTTTCACCTAGATACTATGCATCTATAACAACATTCTGTATTGGACTGGTGCCTTTATAAATGCTGGCCCAGAGGCTGAAACTCGACGTCTTTTTATTGCTGAAAAGTGCCTACTTAGCTATAGAACTTCACTGTATATGTGACAGTTAAGGTACTTAGATGTATTTGTTTTCAGTGTTGTAAAATCATCCGGCGTTCATCCACCCATGATGGTACCATGATGGTGCCATGATGCACACATCCTGAACACATCATATGGCCATGATGTAAGGACAATTGATTACTATCCGACCATGGTGGGCCAACCATGCCCGGACCATGTGGTCAAGATTAGAGTAGCATATTTTGTTAGGATTTAGCTTTAATGTAGTACTAACAGTACTGGTTGCCATGGACAGTGATAGAAGTTACATCAATGTAACGATTGGTTTGCTTCATGAAATGCGCCCCAGCAGAGTTAGTCCAAGATTGCTCAAATGTTAGAATTTGCATTAGAAGTGCAAAAATGCGATTTTTAAGTCCCACGTCGGAGACCTCTTGTTACCACACAGTAGAGACTAACTGATTGCAGACCTGAAAAAGCAATCGACGTACCTCTAGTCGGTCAAATTCCCATTGTAATGTGTCACATTGTAATGTATCCCCATCCCATTGCCACACATAAGTTTGTAAGATGCAGTAACTCAATATAGCTCCACGAGAATAATGTCCTGAAGTCTTGAGCTGGTCAGCTTCACCCACTCCTGGCATGATTCGGGATGAGCTTGCAGTTCCATCCCAACTGTGATCATAAGTTCTTATTTAAAACCCAGGGGGCTTCCTTGGCTCAGTCGGTTAGCGCACTATCGCAGTGCTATGACCCAGGAACCTAACACCAGTGAGGTCGCTGTGAGTTCAAGTCCTGTTCAAGCTGGCTTCCTCTCCGGCCGTAGGTCTACCAGCAACCTGAGGATGGTTGTGGCTGTTGCCTGGGCTCTGGCCGGTTTCCTCCCACTATAATGCTTGCCGCCGTCATACAAGTGAAATATTCTCATGTGAAGCTGTGCCGTCTTTGCATATCCAGAAAGCTGACGTTTCCAGTCATTGCCTGGGACATGGCAATCAACCTGACAAAGTGGGGGCAGCTCATGTGCAGAAATCGTTTGATTTGATACATATTGTCGTAAAGTATGCATGTGGTTGTTATGATTGAAGCAAACATATATATGATACGTGTAGTTTGTTGATAGAATCCAGTTTTACGCAGGTTAGAATGAAATAACATTGTTTGAAACCTAATGGTCTGCAGCTGATTGTCACAGATCTGTTGGCCCTACTGTTTGATACCAGCGTTCAGTGTGGCTCAGTACTGCTTGGCACACCAGTGCATTGTTGGATCAGTTGAGCCACGTTTGTGTGGCCGGTAAAGTTAGTCTCCACTGTGTCATAACTAGGAGTCTCGTGAAAAGCCATAGCGCTCAATGATAATAATATGTGCATTAAAATGGTCAGAAAAATATATGCATAAGGAATAAAAATTTGTGTTTATTTTTCTCCATGATGTTTCAAATCATGCTGAGGTATATTTCTTTTATTGTAGATCGAACAACTGTGATAGGGAAAATGATCAGCGAATATTTAAGCGGTGGCTGTGAGCTTGATGATCATGTGATTCACCTACTGTTTTCAGCCAATCGCTGGGAAGCAGCGTAAGTGTACAGTCTACCACTGGGCATCACTTTCAGATAAACACCAGTGCTGCTCCATAAACTCAGGTGTGTCACCACAGCAGAACATTGCAAGGGCGGTGTATTTTGTATGTGTAGGTGGCTCTGACGCTTTACTCGGCGAACTAGGTTTCTACATTTTGGATATTTTTTTCTCAACAAAAAGATGAAGAAATAACTATAGTTCAACACATCAAATAGTTGAGGACAATTGAACTTTAATACACTATTTTTTACAATCAGAGTTTGCATAATTTGGCCACGGAAATCAAAAGGCTATTCCAAGAGAATCAACAAATATTTACTGAAGGGTGAAAATAGTTCTGTCCATGGATATTGCGTCATTGATCAAACAGTGTAGTCTACCCTTATCTTTATAGTTTCAAAATGAAGTGTATCTGTGTGAGTTTTGCTGTTTAGCATGCCAGCCAACTTAGTAATCACCAGTGATTCTCAGAATATTTCTCATGGTCTAGGTAGTTCTCTCTACAAATATTGTGTGAGGCCATCCTTTAAAATGTGTTGGTTGGGCTTAACTCAGAAAGAAGGATTCTTTTTTTTCATTCTGGCTATTGAAAAATATAGGAATTTAAAAAAAAATCAATGGAGAGAGAACAATTTTGGAAAAACTGTTATCAAAATACCATTAAATACTTTTGACAAGAGCTCTTTTTGATGGGTTGGATTACGCCCAACAAACATATTTTTAAGAATGGCCTGACAAGGTGCCAATGGCCGCCACGTCCAGTTTTTGTGTGTAGGAAATTGTGATTAAACATTCCACACTTCCAAGAAATTAATCGATCATTGTTACTTTCATTCTGCTCCTTTCATTGATCAAAATTATTGCGAGAGCTACCTTCAAAATTCACACAGAATTCAGCCTATGAAATAATGTAAAATTTGAGAACGTGGCATGTCTGGTCACATTTTTGCCTTTGCAGAGTTGGAATCGAGTGACCTACCAGAAACTTGGAGACCAGACAGGAAAATCCAACTTGGAGAAATATTTTTTAGCTTGTGACAGACAACAGAAACCATTGATTAAAGTTGTGTGTTTTATTCGTTCTGATCTAATGTGCTTCAGATGATAGTGGCGATTCAAGTGGGGAAATGGTGGGCATTTGCTCTTTGTCATATATACTAGTCGAGTGGATGAGAACTCCTCTGGTTGATTGCACCAGTTAAAACACTGCTATGTAGAGTCTAGTGATTGATTGATAGTATCTCATGCGTGGTTGTATGCTTGGGTTTAACATTGTACTCAAAAATGTTTCGGTCTTTTGACGCTGAGGAATCCTTGGAATATATATATATGTATATATAGTGTTTCTTTATAGAGAGTCCATGCCACCCAAAGTGCTGGCGCCACTGGAGCGTCATGCAGAAGACACGAGACATTACACGCCACACAGTCACATTATACTGACACTGGGCTAACCACACCTTTTTCCTTGCTCAAACCTTTCAGTAGTGAGTGCTAAGGGAGGTAGCAGCAAGTACCATATTTGATATGGCCTGACTCGGTATTGATCTCGGATCTTCCACCCCACCCCACCCCCACCCACCCCCAAGAAAAAGCCATCAAGGTGGTCTATTGAAATGCAGCGATATTTTCACCTCCAAAGTCAGCTCAACACCTCACTACATGTTGTGATATACGGTATATTGGTCATGGGAAAAAGCTGCCAAAAATGCTATTTCCAAATAAAGAAGGTCTATTACTAGGTTATTTCCTAAAGGAAAAATAGTTAGATGCAGCTGCCTTGTAAGGCCATCCTTAAAAATATGTTCAGCTTGAGTGACCCTCCCAAAATGGGCCATACTCAAAAGTCTTTTTAGGTGTTTTGCTGAAAGTTTTTTTTTTAATTTTTCTTTTGTGTTAATTTAATTAAAATCCCAATCTTTTCTAGAATCAGAATAAAAAAAGAATTCCTTACCGATCAACTCTATTATTTCTCACAGGGTCGGGTTATGCCCAACAAATATTATTTTTAAGGATGGCCTGACTAGGAGAGGGCCTCCAGGGCCTAGTGTTTAGTGTCCTAGAACAGTGCAATCACCCACAAGCCTCTTGCCAACCCTGTCACAGTCAGTACAAGCCTCTCTCTGGCTAGCTTTCTCTCACGTTGTATGTGGGAAGGTCTGCCGGCAACTTGTGGATGGTGGTGGGTTTCCCTCATTCTATGCCAGGTTTCCTTTCACCATAATGCTAAATATTCTTGATTGGGGCGTAAGACACTAATCAGATAAAGAATAATTTATTGTAACTACGAGGCCTGGGTGCAAATCCTATTTGGCATTCTGCAAACTTTTTCACCTAATGAGGCCATCCTTGAAAAGATGTTCATTGGGCATTACCTGATCAACCCTCCCAAAACTGGCCCTACTAAAGTTTTTATTGGTCTTTTGATAAAAACTTTTTTTTATTCTCTATCCATGTTAATTTCTTTTAGAGCCCTATCTTTTTCTAGAGCCAAATTTTAAAAAAAAAGGAATTCCCTACCAACTGACTCTATTTTTTTCTCAGAGTTGGATCACTCCCAACAAACAGTTTTTTTAAAGCGTGGTCTGATCACTACACTCTATGGCTACGTAGAGCATCCCCTCTGCCAGCACTGTTAATTTAGAGATAGGAGAAAGACACAAATCAGCTCAATATGATCTACACCTATGTTGTCATGATTTTGTTTTGCAGCAAAGACATCAAAAATCTTTTGCAAGGGGGAACAACTCTGATAGTTGATCGCTATGCATATTCAGGTGTGGCCTTCACGGCAGCTAAGGTATGAACATGTGTAGGTAAGAGGTATGCAGTGACAAACATGCTGTCGGATCAAACAGTGTTAACCAATATGAATCTGTCAAGTTCATATTGACAGCTTTATAGAAGTGAACACTCAACTTGATCTATATCATGCATTACTAAAAATTAATTCATTAACTTATGACAGCCTGAATATACATATCAGTGTGTTTTCCACATAATCCATCCGGTCCGTTTATATTGTTTTTCTTGTGTTATATCCATCATATTTATAGTATAAGAATGTCAGACAGATTTGCTCAATTGGAATATTTAGGCCTGCCTGCTTGATGTCTCCTTCATCGCTATGGTGTGACTGGCCCAAACAGAACATAACACATAATATCAGATAATATGATAATATTTTCTGATTTGTTCAGATTGAGTTTCTCGAAAGATATTGGCTGGAAGAAAACCCTGGAAGCCATGTGTAATAATCATGCTTGAGGTGTCGACCTGTTTTCTCTGTGTGTCACTATGCAATCTCCATGTGCATCTCATATGTGAAATGTGTTAACAGTGTGTACCTTTCATCACCATGAAATTCCTGTGTGGTCCTGATGTCTTCAGGCACGCTGGCTTCTTCTCCGGTCACTCATGGGAAGCCAAAGGTCTGCCGGCAACATTCGGATGGTTATGGGATTTCTCCCGGCTGTGCCTGGTTTCCTCCCACCGTAACGCTGGCGGCTGTCGCATAAGTGAAATATTCTTGAGTACGACGTAAAACATCAGTGAAATAAGTAAATAATGTGTTCATGACACATGTTCACCTGAATATGTTTGTGGTGTTGACAGCCTGGTTTTACCGTGGACTGGTGTAAGCAGCCAGACGTGGGCCTACCAAAGCCTGACCTGGTCATGTACCTGACCCTGAGTCAGGAGGCCGCAGCCCGCAGAGGAGGATTCGGCAAGGAGAGGTATGAGCAGACAGAATTCCAAGCTAAAGTGGCCCAAAACTATGAAGCCATTCAGGAAAAAGACTGGCAGGTAGGTTTATGAAAAGTGAAGTTGCATAAGTCAATTTCCAAATCCTTTTCATTTCTGCAGATAACACTTGCTTTAGATAGATAGAACGGGTCTGGCTTTTTGTGTGAAGCTGGCCAGTGGGGCCTTCCTTATAAATATGTTAGTTAGGCCTTACCCCACTGATTCTTCAGAAAAGGAAACTACTCAAAAATTTAAATTGGTGTTTTGATGAATTTTTTTTTTTATTTCACTCCAGGTTAATTATGTCACCACGCATTAAGAGGGCAGACATATGGCGAATGCATTTTCTAGCCATCGGTCCGTCTTGGTCAACTTTGTGTGGAGCATATCTGGGCATCTATTATATATTGGATTCTCAAACTCACACAAAGTGCGCAAAATCACCTGTAGTTGTGCATTGTCATTAGGAGTTATCTGCCCTTGACCATATTTTTCAACTTTGTGCAGAGCATATCTTGGCAATTATTAGAGGCATAGGATTCTCAAACTCACACAAAGTGTGTAAAAAGAGCTGAAGTTGTGCACTGTGAGGTTATTTTTTCACGTTTCAAATTAATTTATGAGTCGTCTGCACTTGCGCAGGTTTCCCAACATTGTGCAGAGCATGTCTCGGCCAATATTAGGCATAGGATTCTCAAACTTGTACAAAGTGTGCAAAATGAACTGAACTTGTGCACTGTCAGGTTATTTTCTCACATTTTGATCTATTTTAGATGTTGTCTCCCCATGAGCATATTGCTCAAATTTGTGCGCAGACTCGACTTGACTTAGTGTTCACCAACACTCTCAGAATGGTACAGACTGTAACCTCCCACTGCTATTTTTCATGCCATGCATTTGTCCTTGTCATTATTGTATCTTTATCTACCTGAATTATGTCTTTTTTTTCTCTTTCATTTGCATCTTATGCAGGTTTTGCGTTTGCGCACAAGTGAACTCAGTCTTTTTAAAATATATTAATTCTGTGCAGTGGCTGATTCTGTTATATTTTTCTGGAAGGGAGGGGTGACATACATTTTTGCAATCTCTGATTGCTCTCTTACTATTGTTTTCAAGAGGCAGAATAAAAAAATAAGAATTCCCTACCTACCGACCAACCTTTTTTTTTCTCATAGCGTCAGGTTGTGTTCAACAAACCAATTTTTAAGGATGGCCTGAATGTAAGAAATGGTTTGTTGGGCATAACCTGACGTTATGAGATAAAAAAAAAAGGTTGGTCGGTAGGTAGGGAATTCTTTTTTTCTTCTCATAGGGTCAGGTTATGCCCAACAAACCATTTTTTAAGGGTGGCCTGAAAGTTAACTGTTTTAACCTCTTGGCCAACACTGATGCATTGGCATTCACTGATGCATTGCTCATTTCAGGGAGTTTGTCATGCATGTGCAATCTGTTGGAAGAATATGTTGGATTTTTCCTCGCCACACTTGATAACGCTTGAACAAGTGAAACATTCTGGATCACAGTGTCAGGGTTCTACAGTGCCTTGAAAAACTTGGACACCTGGGTTAATGAAAAGTTATTTTTCCAGGCTTTTCAAGGCAAAAATGAATGGTTTTGTAGCTGAACCTGGAAATACCTTGAAACTGAAAATAATTGTACTCTCAAAGTGTATTATGTACAGTGTATGTAAGGTGTACAGGCCAGTCCAATTACATGCAGTAAAGGAAGACATATTTTGGCATCTGTTTCTTTATCTTACAGGTTATAGATGCTGACAAGAGTAGAGAGGAGCTGCATGAAGAAATCAAAGGCTTGGTGAAGAAAACCATGAATGATGTTCAGTTCGAAGACATCGGGACTTTGTGGACTTGAGAAGGCACTACCTTTTTTTTTTCCACCAGATATATTTTATTCATATCTTCAATAGTGATGTTAAACTTGAATTGTTGACTCTTCTGCGTGCAATAAATGACCCTAAGTGTTCCCAGCGACAAAACTCTCGGAATCAGGCAAATTGTGCAGATTGATAATGGCAAAATTTTAGGTCATTTAATGTATTTACCTTACAAAGTGTAAAAAAAAAAGGTACCCTTTCTACTGTGGTAGCATACATGTATATGTGACACTTCTGTAATGCATTCGAAAGGAAAATGTGCTCTTCCTAGCAGTTTGTAATATGACATTTATGGCAGCTGAAGAGACATTGTCTTAGCCAACAAAACTGTAGCATTAGAGCTATGGTGGTAAAGAGTGAGGCCCCATAGCGTGTTGAAACAGGGGAGGTAACTATGATCCAGACACTGGGGAGTGAGGAAATTGAACAGTGAGGCCTTTAATGATCATAAATAATGATTATTGGCTGAAGGATGATATCGCAGGAGATGCAGATATCATGTGCAGTTAATCTATGTGTTATTGTACTTATTTTTATACTTTTGTTCAGCTATTGAGAAATAAGGTTTTGGGTAAATATTGATAATATGCCCAGTGGTGTATTAAAAAAACAATGTTATCACTTGTACTGTACTCACTTCAGTTCCCATGTCAAAAGACATTGATATTTTAGCATCATTGTCTATTTTCAAAACGTGAGCGATTTTAAGCCATGGTACCTTATATCACATGAAAATGATAAGGTACACATATATAACTCTATGTGGAAAACAGCATCAATGCATTCACCTAGTGTTGTCTCTTGTAACCATTTTGAAAATTCGTCACGAAGGAGTTCTGAATGCCGTATATCATTTAAGTCAAAAAATATTTCAACATTCCTATACACAAGTTGTTTGCAGTTGTTTTGTACATGCCGTCTGCTAATACCTGTTAATAAAAGATTTTACCTGTACTCATCTCCACCTGTGTGTATGTATGATATATCACTCATTTGCCATCCTGATTTCTCCTAATTCTGGAGGGTATATACATGTGTACTGCCTCCATCCAAATGGCTGAGGACCAATGAGATTGTGTCTTTCAGATCACAAGGAGTTTTGGCCTTGGTTTTAATTTTTCATCAGTTTTTCAGATGCTTGGTGCATGAAGTTAGATGGGTATCTCTACTCTCAGCCTGGTTCCCTCTTTGTCTGGTTTCCTGTATCTCCTGGTTCCCTATGTCTGGTTACCTCTGCCAGGTTTTGGATATGTCAGGGTCCGACTTTACAAACCTACGTTCAATGAAAGTTTTATGAAATTGACCCCAGGGTGTCAGGTTATTTTTTAAATCTTGTTCCAGAAGGATTATTACTCCAAGGTCTCCAGTTAACTGGTCCTCATTCTATACCAAGAAAAAATTTTTGAGAATGGCTGTCAACATAATCAATAATCATGTAAAACAACATAAAATGGGTTAGCCAGGATAAATTTATTTACAACTACATGTATTTGATTAGCGATTTACACCGTACTCAAGAATGTTTCACTTATACAATAGCAGCCAGCTGTATGGTTGGAGGCAACAGGGCAGTGCGCAGTGGAAAATCCGCGATCATCTGCAGGTTGCTGACACACCTTCCTGCATACAGGACAATTTTGACACCGCAAGCATCTTCTAACCTACATGTACTGTAAATTTCGCAAATAGACCACCTCGGTGGCCTGTGGTTAGAGCGTCCTGCTCAAGGTCGGGAGATCCGGGGGATCAATCTCGGGGTCAAGTCATACTAAAGATCTCAAAAATGGTACTTGTTGCTGCCTCGCTTGGCACTCAACATTGAGAGGTTAAAGCAAGGAAGCAGGACTGGTCGGCCTGATGTGAGCATAACGTGACTGGGTGGGGTGTCATGTCTGGTGTCTATAGCATGATGCTCCAGTGGTGATGGCACTTTGGTTGCATGGATTGTCCTGCCACAAGGAGACACAGTATATATACATTCTGATTATTCCTCGTCGTCATACGACTTTGTGGAAAGGTCTGCTAGCAACCTGCGGATGGTCGTGAGTTTCCCCCCTGGGCTCTTCCTGGTTTCCTCCCACCATAATGATGGCCCTCGTCCTATAAATGAAATATTCTTGAGTAGGGCGTTAAACAAAAAAAAGTCTTTCACATTACTAAGTATCCTTCTGGGTTCCTGTATCACAAATAACTCTAAACATGATAAATGTATTTCACTTATGAAAGAGACGATACTGTAATTCTTCAACCTTTCCGTTAGCAAGTTGTATATTCAAGCATTTCTTGGAGGCATCGTTCTGAGGCTGTACATGTAGACTGATATAATTACATGTTTGTGAAGCCCTGAAATTGGCCACTCCAATGTAATTTTGTCTCAAAAATTAGATGATATGGGTACATACATGCAAGTCACATTGAAAGTTGCTCTTTCATATGCAAAAAGGTTGAGGAATTAGAGTAAAGAGGCTACCCTGAACTACCTAAAATTTCATCCAATGCTCATTTTCCCAAATTCTGGGAGTTGTGTTGATTGCAGGAAGGTGTTTTAATGTTTGTTTGGAAGGTAGGATGATATCCTACCAGAAAAATGTTGACCCCACAAGGTCGGAAGAATGGATGAAAAAGTTCCACACGATGAATCATAACAGTGCCTTTTTATTTTATTGACTTTTTGCACTCCACATACAACACATCAATGCACTTCATGCTAAATTTAGTTTGTTTTTCTTTACAAAATATTTACATTCAGTTCAGCACCACACCTGGATTTCCCATGCTTCACTAAAGTGAGAAAAACTGAAAGTTTCAAACGGATGACCACCACTGCAATTTTATTTTTCAGTTTTTAATATTGTGTACTAAAAATGTTTCTGCTTGATAGAATAAAAGAAGATTCAAACTCAAGTTTTGTCAGAGAAATCAATGAAATACCTTTTCGAAAATAAAGATATTTTTGTTTTAGATTCCAACATCTTTGGAAACAAAAATAAGTGATTTGTTTTTTTTTTTTTTAGCCAACAGTTCGCATTAGCCCACCTTGTGACATTACCTTTTTCTTTTATACAGCAGCCTGTAGTCCATTAAATTCCTAAGTGCTTAGCTTGCATATATCCACACTTTCGAAAGACAACTAGGATTTACCTTGCATGCATAAAGCATTACCACAATGTAACGAGACTATATTCTATAAATACATAAGATTTAAGGAGACCATGGAAAAATATGAAAAACACGTGGAGAATGAAATGACCTTCCCATGACATTATGCTGAAACTAGGATAACTTCCGGCACTTTCAGAAAGAGTTTCGTAATCAAAAAATTTTTGAAATGAGGACCAAACTGACATTTTGTTTAAGGTATTACCCAGATGAGATACATTGTTGCATAATACTAACAGTTTACCTGTGCCTCAACACAGCCATAGATACAACACTTGCTTTACGCCTCACCAAATTCAAACGGAATTCCACAAGATATGACATGCTTCTGGCCTCAAAAACAAATATAATATTAAGATTTTAGCCAACCGAACAGAATTTTACAAAGTAATCTTAACTGGGAAAATAAGGACTAGCCATGCGGTCACTTGTGATGCAGTGACTATCTGTAAAAACCTTAGTGTCAGCAACTTTGACTAACCATTCACAGAAGGACTGTGAGCAAAATCCCATGTGATTGGGCAGGTTGAATAGGCTTGCTTAAAGAATTAGTCCAGTCCGACTGTTAGTGCTTTGGTACACGCACCAAAGTTGTGGATATTAAATCTACTGGCATTCACAGAGAAGACTACAATGTCAAAATGTCCTGGACACTGGCAAGATGGACTAGTATTACACTACTCACCAGTATACAACAGAATTTTAAAACCTGAACAGACGAGTGTTCCAAAACTTCCTCTTAAAAGAAAACCAAGAAAATCAGGTAGACAGTTTTCTTTTCACTTCAATGAGTCAAATCAATATCAAATCAAATCAATGACCACTGAAGAAAAAAGCTGGGTAATATGTACATCAGGAAAAAAAAAAGTCCAAAATGAAGGGTGTTCAGCTGAACGTATAGTTTCACATGTATATCACTGAAACCAGGCAATAACCCAAGTATTTCAGTTTACAAACAGCTGCAAACCTAATATAAAATCAACAATAACATACCGTAAGTAAGTCCTGGAAAAACAGGATTCCAGCTTAACACTGCTATATTCATCCTGTCATCCAATGTCAAGAGTGCATTTATTGCGATTACTTTCACTGTTTTCCATCTTGAGTTTCAACTGTCAACAGTCTCTATTATAATACAACAGGATAATTTAACTATTCTTCTTTCACTACAAAGGTAATTCAAATTTAACATCAACGGCTGCTTCTCGTGCCAAACCTACGATTGTGGACAGCTTGACAACCTGAAACCAGACAAAAGGCAAATTTGTGTCATCGCAACCTTGACATTATTCATGTTATTATGGAAACATGAGTGCAATGCGAGCAGAAAACTGTAGCCAGGGATACAGAATGGAGGAATCCAGAAAAAGTGAAAAATATGTAAGACTGGCTGTTTGTTTCCTAGTTTTTACGCACGCGCTTCAATGTCACTTTCAACATCAGTTGAGTAATACCACAATGTCATTTATTTACTCATTTCAATGGTGTTTTACGCTGAAATCCAGAATATTTCACTTATATGACGCTGACGGCTGCCAGAGTTATGGTGGGAGAAAACTGCACAGAGCCCATGCTGCTGGCAGACCTTCCCACATATGACTGGAAGCACCACAATGCTGTTTACTTGTAGCAATTGCTATCTCATAGGAACAGTGATCCAAATGTTTTGTATTACATTGAATTTACAGAACAATGAAACTAGGGTCCACCGGTGCATTACATATCCTGTGATGACAAACAATCACATCTCATGGTTGTCAACCTTAATGTCTTAATCACCTTGAGATGAGGTCATCCTTAAAATATATTCCTTGGACGTAACCTGACTGACCCTTCAAAAAAAAAAAAGGGCCCTACTCAAAAGTTCTTATGGGTATTTTGATGGAAGTTTTTTTCTTTCTCTCCATGTTAATTTGTTTAAAATAAAGTACCTGTTTTTGCTTTTTTTTTTTTCAAGAGCCAAATTATAAAAAGAATTCTATCCTGACCAAACCTATTTATCTCATAGGGTCAGTTTATGCCCAACAAACTAAATAAGCCCAGTATGCCAAACTGAGGTTCAATACAAACAAGAGTTAAAGGAGTTCAACATACACCCTTCATGGAAGAGTAATTATTACCCATCTAGCTTGATTATCAGGTTTGATGCGGATGAAGAAAGTACACAAGATGGCTGCGTATCCAGGTGTTAAGTCAAGTATTTGTTGACCCGAAAACTCAGTAAGGTGAGTCGATATTTCATGAGTGTCACCAGTTCCAGCAGGTTGAGGCGACATAAAGGGCGGGTGCATATTAACCCATCTAAAGACTTGATTTTAGGTTCACAGATAAGTTTGAGGTCCAAGTCTGAGGCCACAGAAACCCCCAAGTTTGTTACAAGTGAAAGCCAAACTACACAACTACCGTAAAATCCTGTCTTCTGCCATGTTGGGCGCCGTCCAGAAAGTACGTATGTTCATGGGGGAGAGGTGTGTGTGTGTGCAGTATGCACGAGGGGCTTGCAGGGGGGAGTGGGGTCATCAATTGCTGTGCGTACGAAATGAAAAAAAAATCTGTTGCACTGTTTTGTAATATTCGTCATACATTGTACAGTGACGTCTCTGACAACAGGCTAGGTGTCGCTGATGCTTATCAGTGATTCGCATGTGGTAATGTGTAGTCTGGCTCAACTCTAAAGTCATCAAGGCTGATCAGAACTGGAAACGGTATATGGTGAGCACCTAGGCTGTATCTACTTATTTACTTTCCATCCGTGGCTGCCATGAAACGTCAAACGTCAAACATGTGGGGAAGATTCAGACAGACTCAGACAAGGAGCAGAATCTGATGGCGAGGATCTGCAACCTTTAGCATGCAAGGCCGATGTTGGCAGAGAGTCTATGCTAGTATTCCCCAATATCTTTGAGGCAATGGTTTTTCTGATGGCGAGGATTTGCAACCTTTAGCATGCAAGGCCGATGCTGGCAGAGAGTCCATGCCAGTCTTCCCCAATATCTTTGAGGCAATGGTTTTTCAGATGGCGAGGATTTGCAACCTGTAGCATGCAAGGCCGATGTTGGCAGAGAGTCCATGCTGGTCTTCCCCAATATCTTTGAGGCAATGATTTTTCTGATGGCGAGGATTTGCAACCTTTAGCATGCAAGGCCGATGCTGGCAGAGAGTCCATGCCAGTCTTCCCCAATATCTTTGAGGCAATGGTTTTTCTGATGGCGAGGATTTATAACCTGTAGCATGCAAGGCCGATGTTGGCAGAGAGTCCATGCTAGTCTTCCCCAATATCTTTGAGGCAATGGTTTTTCCATGGATACCTGTGTAAATTAGTGCACAGTCCTGATTTTTAGTTGCTGCTTGAACACACTCAGGAGCGACGCCAATTTGGAGACAGAATGTGGCGTGATATAACTGCATGCGTGTACCACTTTCCTGGTAAAGTTTGTGTTGTACTGAATTGCAAGGTGGCAGGCAGTGTATAATGACAATGAGGCAAGAGGTCCTGTTACTAAAAGCAAACTGACACTGAATGGTCTTCCCTTTTTTCTTTTTCACTCTTAACATCTAGTCACCCAGTGCTAAGGTTATAAAATTTTCTTGAGTACAACAATGAACTGAATTAACAGAATTACTGAAATGGACATTTATGTTCCAGTGTTGGAGAATACTCATTGGAGTTGAACAAACGTCTGTTCAGTAGGCCTATATGTACTGAAAAGATTTATGACCTAAAGCCATGTAAATTATATAGTGTACAGTTCTCGCAATGCAATTCCCATTTCACTTCGTGCTTAATGAAGCAAAGTCAAATAAAAGAGAATATGTCCCATTGTCACAATTAATGTATAGAAAAGATGCCTCAAAATCGATGGATTTCAATGCTTTTATATAGAGGGGAACATAAATCAGTGAAGTAGGAGTCCCCGAAATTTTGGCATTTGTAAGATCATATGGCTTCATTCTGGTATAACCTCACGAAAAGACTTATAAATATAAAGTCCTTCACAAATCTGCCGCAAACCGGTCCAAACTATCGTTTACTGTTCAGGCATTGAACAGTCCTGTTGTTAGGTCGTTGGCACATGCAAATCGTACACCAGCCTTCCAATAATGTTCTTGACACCATCATTGTCTTGTGGTCAGTCTCCCCATTTTGTTAACCTGTATGCATCAATGAACTATGTACATGGGGTAAGGGGTTGAGGAAGTTTGTACAAAGTGCTTAAAGGAGGGAAGGGGTCTAAAAGTTCAGAATTTGAGCGTATGTACTTTATGGACAGCCTCTTATTTCGCAAGAGTACCTCCCCTTGTCTCGTCTCAACCTGCGTGAAGTTGTAAGACTCTCGAAATGCCGACTCGGCTATACAGGCATGTCAAGGGGCACAACTCCGTACAATAGGTTGCTTCCCTGCTGGTGGAACAGATTTTTACAGCTCCAAACAAAGCAACTCTGTACACAGTGGTACTGCCAGAACATTTACAGACAGACGAAAACACCAACATGCCATAATTCAACCTGCAAATGCAGGCATATAAAAAAATGTCACAAAGATATAGATAGAGAAGTGACATAAGAACAAATATCATCCGTTATCAGGGTAAATATACACTTCAAAGACAACATTTTACACTTCGTAAGTTTGAAGGCTTGACTACTATACTGACCATTTGAGCTGCCTCATCCAGATTGTCACAGGCTAAAATCTTGAGGTTATCACTGGCGGCTATCAGAGCTTTAGCATCATCCACTCTCGTACCTGCACACGAAATTAGAAAGGTTATAACAGAAAGTTTATAAAAGATTTTTCCATACAGTGAAAATCTGACCTGGGCACAGAAACTGCCATGTTCAAGTGGTGTACAGTCTTTCATCCAGAAGAAACGAGATCTGATATGTGTGAAGAAAAGAAAGTAAAGAAAAGTCCAAATTTATGTTAATAGGAAAGACCACACAAAAATTAAGTTACGGTGAGTGAAAAGACCATGAAAACCTGTATCTAAAAACACCATCATTCAGTTTTTGAGATTTGTTTTCACAAACTTAAACACAGTCAAATATTTTGCTTGTACTGTGGGTTTTAAGGGCCATACTGATAAGTGATGTCACACAACCTTTTGCACACCTTTATGTTCAGTTCTGAATAAGTTCTTGTGATTAGTACTCCTGTGACGTTTGCCTGCATATGAAAACGCTAATATGACAGTAAATTTTTGCTTTAAGACCGTAGAAAAGTCTGTGTGACATGACTGGGGAATCACATCATCAATATGGTTCATGAAATCCACCATATAATCTAAACAGTTCACTGCATTTACTTTGGGGAAAAAAATCTAAAAAATTCAATGATGGTATTTTCAGACACAGGTACTAATGATCCTTTTACTCAGCATAACTCCATTTTTCCAGTGTCATTCCCTATAAGTGAAACCTACTATTTACTACAGATCTAGACATAAAAATAGAAAGTGAAAGCCCGAGTTAATGGCAAATGCCACAAATTCTCCCATTTGGTAAAAAAATGTGATCTGGACAAAAATTGGACGGTAAAACTCTTGTTAAATATAAATGGTACAAATTCTCCATTCTGTGAAAATGTGATCCAGACAGATGAGAAAATTCCCAGTTAACATGTAGAAATGTCCTTCAGTCAAAATGAGACCTGACAAGTCTACAGAAAACCAAGGAAAGGAAAGACCAAAGTTTATATTAAGTGGTGCAATTTCTTTATTGTCGTAAAAACCAGATCTAGACCAAAAAAAGAAAGGGAAGCAAAGGCCACCTCTAATACAAACGGTACAGATTCTAACATTCAGTATGAGCTGTCGTCTGAGAAAGAGAAGGGAAAAGATAGCACAAGTTTATGTTACAGCAAACATCAGTAAACAATGAGATTTGGACAAGACAAACAAGGGGAACGCCAACTTTGACACTCATAAGTAGCCCAATTCCCTTTCTTAGTGCAAATCAAATCTGAAAAACAAAGGGAGATAAACCGTCCACTGTCAACCAGCTACGCTAGTAACTAGCATTAGGGTAGTCCCACTGTGCCTGTCTAACAGATCTTACCTTGTAATCTGACCACAATGGGTATCTTGAGGTTAAGTTTATCGGCTGCAGTCACAATTCCCTGAGCTATCACGTCACAGCGCATAATGCCACCGAAAATATTTACTAAAATTGCATGTACCTGAAAGAGAAAAGTTCAGACACACAGAACAGTTAATACAGAATATTACCCATTACATGTACATCACACAGATGGAAAACTGAGGTTTGGTGACAAGGCTACCAAAGACATCACCTGTGGAAGGTGCATTTCAGTTCAAAAGTACTTGAATACATAATTTACACTGATTCTAAAACAGGAAAGGGACACCAAGCAAGGATTTTTTGGAAATCTCTTATTATGTTTATACAGCCTTAAAACTTGGACAACCATTGCTCTAAGAAATGCATGTGCAAAAGCTGAAAAAAAAAATGTTTGTTAAACTGTATTCAGCCCTATGGTCTTACACCAAATAAACTGAACGTCGCAGTTTTCTAATTTAGAGTCTTTACTGTACCTGATCCCACTTGAGTCAGATTTATTGGCCACTCCCTGCTTAATACTATTAAATTGCTCTTGAGGAACATGAGTGTGCAGAGCCAAGAAGTTGATAAGACCAATTCAGTGGAGAGGCTGGGAAAAGGTGTTAATTCAACCCTCACTGGTCAGCATAAGGAGTTAATGGCTGCTAGATCTGACACAAGTGAGAGTGAATTCCCTACATGAAAAAATGTCATTTTGGCACTTTCACACTCTAACATACAGTACAAGTAGACTTTTAACTATGACATTTAGGAATCAGATCCTATATGATGCCCAAGTATTGCCTAACTATTACTCAAATATTACTCACTAAGTCAATCCTTATTAAAAATGTCTGTTGGGCATAACCCAACCCTATGAAAATAATGTAGGATTGGTCTGTTGGTAGAGAATTTCTGGCTCTTGACAGGGATTTTAAAGAAACAAGAAAGCGATCAGAGACTGAAAAATGTATGTAATCCATCCACTCCAGAGACATGAAAGAAAACAAAAGAAAGTCATACAATGTACTTTACAGAGGTATGGATTCAATAACAACATGGACAAATGTGTGGCAAGAAAAATAGCAGGGGTACATGTAGGTTACAATCTGTATCACCCTGTTTGTGTTGGTGAACACAAAGTCAAGGGAGGAACTGGGTCTGTGCACAAATCTGAGCAATATGTACAAGGGCAGAAAACAACAAAGATAGACTGAAATGTGAAAAAATAACCTGAAAGTGCACAAGTTCAGGTCATTTTGCCCATTTTGTGTGAGTTTGAGAATCCTATGCTTACAAAACTGTTATAGTTGCCGATATAAGCTCTGGAGTACATACTTGAGAAATATGTGCAAGGGCAGACAACTCCTAAAGTAGCTTGAAACACAAAATAAAAGCCTGACAATACACAACTTCAGGCCATTTTGCAACACTTCTATGCTTGATAGTTGCCTATATATGCTCTGCACAAAGTTGAAAAATATGGTCGAGGGCAGATAACTCCTCAAAAGATTCGAAACACGAAAAAATAGCTTGAGAGTGCAAAACTTCAGGTTATTTTGCATACTCCATGTGAGTCTGAGAATCCTATGTGTAATAGTTGCTGAGATATGCTCTGCACAAGGTTGAGCAGGACGGACGGACGAATGGACAGACAGAGGGACAGAAAAAGCGATTGCTATATGTCTCCCCTCTTAATGAGGAGGGACATACCTAACATGGAGAGAAAAATTGAAAAACAGCCCTTTTATCAAAATACCAATGAAAATTTTTGAGTACATGCAGGCCCTTTTTTGAAGGGTTCGCTGGAACACCCAATGGACATACAGGTATTGTTAAGGATGGCCTAATGAGCCAGTACATATTACCATTAGCCATAAAGATTGTCTTTCTCTGATTTGTTAAACACTGACTTCAACAACATTTCAATTTAGTGATATTTTGTGCCAGTGAGGTACTGTTGGAGAGAAACACCGTAATTTACCTGTTACTTTGCCCCAGCCAGATCAATACAAACTCGATTCAACGAGGACCGTGCTTTCATGGCTTTACCCAAATGTACTCGAGAGCCTGTTAAAAAATTCACTGAGGGTAAAGGTCAAGCAAACATGTTCCAGGGTTCTAGCAGGGTGCCAATTCTCACACCCCACTCCCCTGTCCCTCTCATCATATGACCCACTCACATTTTTGTCGGATGTGATAAGCCTGAATGCCTCAGTGACCTGATCGGCTGTGGCCCCGCCCCCAACGTCCAGGAAGTTGGCCGGAGCCCCGCCATGGAGTTTGATGATGTCCATTGTGGCCATAGCCAGGCCAGCACCATTCACTGGAAACAAAAGACACCCAATTAGTGATCTCCCATACTAAAGTTAATACATCCTAATACATGTATTAAGTGACCCAGGTTCAATTCCAGCTCCAGGCATGCCTGAGAAATTGAAAGTATCAATTTTGGCACTTCCATGAATGCCATTCAGTATAAAGGGATATGCACAGATTAGTCAGATTTTGAAATCAGGGTGTCTCATTTGCACTTTCCCCTCTATCTGTCCTATCTCTACCATGTTAATTTTGTTGGAATAGGGTGTCTCAAAGACACCGAGACACTCTATGGCGTATCCCATGGGGATATGTCAAGCATATGGCTGTGGAGTTCCAGTATTATTTAATTGTTATTTTATTCCATACACAAGAATTTTTCACCTACACAATGCTGATCCATATTGTCTAAACAAGAGGGCTCTGGGTTACCACTATACTTTCGCAGGAAACTGATGGACTTTCCCACTTCCCACTGTGACAAATTAAAGAGACTATACCAGAGAATCTCTATATTTGGACTTATATATACTTTGACTTGATAAAATAGCATGCTGTAGGCTTTATGGAGCATCTTAGACAAGTGTTCAGATCATATGAATGTTATGAAACGAGGTGGAGAAACTTTGCACATGTTGCCAGCAGGCATGTGTTCACATGATGTGAACAAAAGTGTAAGATTTTCTTTATCTCATAACTGAGACAGCCAAGCAAAGAAAAAAACAAACACCGTATGATCAAGTACACTGACATTATTTACATGTAAACAAAGTGCAGCCTGGCCCAGAGGCAGCGCTGCAGCGATAGTAACATGACTACTTGCAAACATATAGTTCCACCACAACACCGCCTCTTTAATGACACATGGTGTATGAGCGCAAACATTGGAAACATTTGCCATGGAAAGTGACATAAAAAATGATAATTTCAGTTAGAAAAGTAAGCAGTCAACGAAATACGATTCACTACATCTTCTGTACCAAGTATCCAGAGTAACTGTCACTGAGTGTCATGATTATCACTCATAATGCTACTCACTCCCTGCTACTCGGGGAGGGATGGTTGTGACATTGAAGTGTCACTGTGAACATGGACATGGAACTGTCCACCAGAAATGTTTCCAGCAAAGAGCGTCTGGACACCGTAGACGTGGATCACAGATGACTTCCTTTTTTCTCAATGATGTGTTGGTTTGAGAGCATGACAATGTGCTGCATTCAGTGAAAACAGATGGTCTAGATGTTGATGAGAACAGTACAATGTTGTTGCTGCGTGCGTGATTTTAGTTGAAAAATCACAGCTTAATCCAGGTACACAGCATGTAGAAACAGTGGAATTAAGGACCTGAGAAATTCTTCCATATTGGATTCAGTGTTTATGCAGCTGTAATTATTAATGGACTGGATATTTTTGTCACCGGATATTTGCATGATGTGGTTGCCTGGGGTTTCGCTCTAATTGAGTTTCTGAATAAGATGTTTTCTGGCGCTGTAATTTGAAAGGTTTCCATCATTTTGAATGTCTGCAGACTTTATCATTTTCTTCACCATGGAGGACAGTTTATTCACCCCAAGGGGTTGTCGATTGAACCACGTGTCGTTGGGTTCTGGTGATGGATGTTTTGTGTTGGAGGCAATGTAGAACGGATCTTTTAAGAGGCAATAATATGATGGACGTTTGGTGGCATACTTTCTGATGTTTGAAACTGGATGACGATCCTCATTATCCATATCAGCCAACTTTTTAGGTGTCACAGCTCCGACATTGCAAGGATTTCTGCCAGTTCTTGTCTTCGCTTGCCGTTCGGAAAATTGAAGATATTCTCTGCCAGCATTACCACAACAAAGAGAAACCTCCCCCTAACATATCACCCTGTGTTCAGCTGAACCACGATGACCAAAATGCATGATGTTAAAAAACCACATGCTGTTCAATAGGCTGTTTGGAGACGGCTTTCCAAGATCACCAGTTTCCCATTGCATGTCGATTTCAGCATTAGAAATTGGATCCTCTCTGTTTGGGTATTTCCTTTCCTGTCTGATTTCAATTGTTTCTGTCTTGATTTAAGCACTTCTCGCATCCTGCAAACTGTGGACTCGATATTAAACTATAACAATAGTTCTGACATTTAAGTTCACGTTCACAACTTAACAACATACCGCAAAGGCTTGTGGGTTTGTACTGGGAGCCATCGGATTTTCTGACACTTACAAAGAATTTTGACAGGAGTCTGTTTAATTCTAGCGGAGATATCTCGTCAATTTAGTAATTTTCACTGACAGTTGGGGACAGGAAATATCATCCTACGAGTTTTAGGTCATAGTATGTTTTACTTAAAGTGCGCTTATTTGACAGGCCTGCTATGAAATCCTGTATGTCAGCATCTTCTATGGGTTCAAAGAGATTCAGAGGCGTGGCAAACAGCTGATTGTTCACCTCCGGCTGAGGCCGAGCTGTTGTCTGTGGCTAAGCTGTCATCTGTGCACTTTTGGTGGCTGAGATACTCGCTCTTGCCAGTATGACCTTGAGCCTGTATGCAGGTAAGTCGACTTGAAAGTCCACTGTTGAAATATATCAATTATCTCTACCTTTCCTTCACAGTATATGCTGACGAAACAGCCAGCATTCAACACCGATCACTATTTCTTCCACTTTGTAGTAAAAAAAAAAAAGTCCCACCAACTTCACCATGGTTACATCACACATATTAATATTGTTCCCATGTTTTCAACCAACGGAAAGTACTGAAAGTGTTACATAACTAGTTACACATGAAAAATCTGTCATGGCTTTATGTCACGACATAACACTGCAGTTATGTGACAAATAAATTAAGTAAAGAAGACAAATTGGGTTGGAAAATCGCGTTTTTCTGAACTTTTTTGCGATGTGCATAAACTCATGAATATTCAACTTTACGGCGACCCGTTTTCCAAACTGTCGTTCAACAACATGCACATGATGTCAATATTGTTGCAAAATGTCAATCGGATTACACAAACATTGGTGACATACATTCTCTTTCTGTGACGTTAGGATGTCACAATTGCTTTCCCTGAGAATGGAATGAAATGTAGGTATCTGTTTCGCACAAAATTTGCCGCACAGGATTTCTACATCCACATATGGCCATACTCATTACTTTTTGTGCATACACTAACTGTCGTAGTTCAGGTCAAAATGGTGGGTTTTGGAAAATTAATTACAGCTTGAAAACAAAAAATCGCAAGACACTGAGAGAGACATTTTCTGAAAGTGCATAGGCCACCTATTGGAGGTGAAACACGAAAGGTTCAACCTGAATTGATTAAACAGAAAATTTGCGATAATTCTCTAACATAGTCTCATTAAATCCACGATTATTAACACGGACCGAATCAATGGAGATGAAGATTGCCTGACCCTGTGCTCACCCAGGCAAACAATGCTGCCATCTAGCCCAAAGTGGCTGAGATTTGCCAGACCCTCATGTCTCTGTGCTTACCCAGGCAGCCAATGCTGCCATCCAGCCCAGAGTGGCTGAGATTTGCCAGGCCCTCATGTCTCTGTGCTTACCCAGGCAGCCAATGCTGCCATCCAGCCCAATGTGGCTAAGATTTGCCTGACCCTCATGTCTCTGTGCTTATCCAGGCAGCCAATGCTGCCATCCAGCCCAATGTGGCTAAGATTTGCCTGACCCTCCAGGCAGCCAATGCTGCCATACAGCTTAATGTAATTGAGATTTGTTTCATTTTATGCTCACCCAGACAGCCAATGCTGCCGTCCAGCCCGATGTAGTTGAGATTTGCCTCTGCTGCCTGCTTGTCTCTGGGGTCTTCCTGTGACCAGTCCTGAAGACTGAAGATTGATTTCTGACGAAAAGCGGCATTGTCATCAAAGTTGATCTTGCAATCCATGCAGTGAACTGTTAAGGAAAAACACAAAAAAGGAGAGTTACACATACATGTACAAAACTTATGTATGACTGGCCTTCAAACCAGTCTTTCACAACCATGCCAGATACCATGTTTATACACATAAGTTGCTTAAGATGGACATTAGTAACATCCTTTAAATAATGTACATGTATCAATCCAAAAGTTTTACATCCTGAAGACATAATTTAATACTTCAAAAGGAAAGACTAATCTTTCTGAGTTTGAAGGCAGGATCTCTTCTGCACAGTAAAACACAATTGGATTACTATTCTCCAATATGAAACATCAGCAACAATCAAAAAATACATACCAAAAGATTTTCTTCAACAGAACAAAACAGGAATGTTCTTTCAATTTAGGGCATTAAGATAGAAGAAACAGTGTTCGGATACATTCATGTAATGTGAAATGCTTCTCCACACGAATTTTCTTCAAACTGATATGACTGACATGTGGACACAACACTGATAAATCTTGTGCTAATGTGTGATTTATGCTTACATGAATTTCACTCCAACAGTGTTGTAACCCTTTTTCAATGAATGCTGTTGGAAGTACATTTATTCCAAAAATAACCTACAGCCACGCAACACTCTTCCTTGACACTTTACCTTGAGGGTAATAGTCCATTGTACGGATATTTGCAAGCACGGGATTACAGGATAGGAAAAATGTAAATCAACCAGTTCAACATGGCTTCTGTGTTGAGCTTCGAAGCTCTTCAGTTGTGGAGTTGTACAAATTCAAAACAGTTTTACCGTAAAAGGGATGACTGCTGCCACAATAAGTGTGCACTTTACCGTGGTGAATATCACATGCAGATTTTTTAACTAATGCTAAAAGTGATAATACAAGTTTGAACAGTCGAACACATAATTTGCCATTACTTTTGCAGGCCAGCCAGTTTACATTTTAGCGGAAGTGAATACACACATATCGGTGATATGAATGTATTCATTTCATGCTGAGTGTATAAATGGACCAAGTAGTATCAACTGGCATAGTATAACCACCACCCCACCCCACCCCCTCTTTTGCATTCTTACCTCTTCCTGAAGAATCCTCTGCTATGGGGTTGATTTCAATTAGGGTGGCATCAAATTTTGTGAACACGTTGTAAAGCCGTATCATATAATCAGCAGCCTGTTAAGGATACAACAAAGTATCCACCCATCAATTTATTCCAGTAAAACAAAAAAAAAAACCTGGTACATGTGGTACAAATCAGGTGAAAGACCATTTTGCACTGTCTAGAAACATCTAAAAGGAAAGTCAACACATAATTTAATTGTACTTATTTAGGAGGAAAGGTGGAAAAAGAACGAAACTTCCACAGCCATTTTGTTATGAAACACTTGCTACTGTAATTCCTCAAGCTTTTTGTGTTTTGGAGGCAATCCTCGTATTGTGAGGGCATTGTTCTGTGTAGACAGCCCAAAATATATTTTCTTTGTGAAGCACTGAAATTGGCCAACCCAACCTGTGTACTTTTGTCTCCAAAATCAAAATTACAAAGATGCATAAATCACAATGAAAGTTGGTTTTCTTGTGTGAAAAGGTTGAGAAATTAGGGTAACTCTATAAATCAACTTTTAATCTGGAATGTGGCCATGGGATTTGCCATGTTAAAGAAATCGGAATCAAAACGTCACACCACTCATATCCCATGCTCATGTGGATCAAAGACAAAACAGGCTTAAGTCATGTAATAACAAACTGATGAGTGCTCGATTTATAGAAATAATGTGTCTGACTGGATAAAACAGATAACATGGTGGCGCTTTCGATAACTGCCAATGTTCACGATTCTGCTCAATTCAAACTGCAATATCTTCTATATGCAGCATCACAAAAATAAAAAGGTATGCTTTCTACACTACATATGGAATATTCAAATCACTGGTGAATATATGCTATTTGGCCTACAGTAATCTTTTCTGAGTTTTAAATTTTTTTTCAACCGAGTAAAATACATATGAAAGACTGGATTCTGGGGTAACATTTTTCTGATCATAATATTGTGACCGATGGCAGCACATCAGGTTTTTCCCACTTCACACACACAAAAAAAATGCCACACTTTGGATTTCAAACTGCAAAACACAAAACAATACAATACTTGTAGTGGATATATGCTACATATGCATTAATTGACAGAGGTGCAGTGCTCTAAATTTTCATGTCTAACAGATTTATCATATATTTCACATAGTTATGACCACCTTAGCTGAGCATGTAAAATATATTCATTATAAATACATTCCTCCTGTCCATACCAACTCTTTCTGCATGCAACCATATTGACACCAGCAAATGATCCACCAGGAAACCAACACTTTTCACCAGGAAACCAACATTTTTCACCACAAACAGTTTCCTTAACCACACTGTAACCCACCAACAATTTTCCCCACACACACTTCCCTGCCAAACAGTTTTCCCCACACATATTTCTCAGCAAGACTTTCCCAGTGTGGCTATCTAAGCATGCACCCAAATACAACATGAAGCTAGCCATATGTAGATGCTGTGAATCTTCAACCTTTTCAACCATCAAAGTACTTTTTTCAATTTGGAATTTATGTATATACTGATTATGAAAATGATACTTAAAATAACTTGTTTGTGTAATTAAAGATGAGAGCTTCACAAAACTGTGCAAATTATTTCTCTACACCCAATAGTTCCGTCAGAACGTTTTAAAATATTGGTTGCAGTGGTGGTTGAAGAGTCAGGTTAAATGATATTACCAAAGACATTTCATAAAAATTACAGAATTCTTGGCAAATATGCCTGTACGGTGTACGTACATTTGTAAAAGTACTGATAAATGAATCAATCCACAAGCTGTTCTTTGAAGTAATCAGCCAATTTCAATTTCAAATTTTGATAAATTCAACATTTACGTACCTGAGAAGCCTGTATACACCATGTAACAAACAAAACCCTCATCAATGTGTGCAAAAATGTTGATGAAAGTGAGCAAAATACAGTAAACAAAGTTAACATTTAGTGTTCAAAGACAAAATCAAGTAGCATCGAGGTTAACAAATGCCAGTATAGACACTGGTTGGTGAAAATGTTAGATGCGCAAAATGACAGGAGGGTAAGATGTAGTAAGGGAAAAACCTGTATAGTGGGATAATATGACATGGGGGATATGTCTGGTGGGGAAAATGTCTGCTGGGGAAAATTCCCATACCCATGAGGAAAATGCCTTACACAAGAACTGAAGGTATTAAAGTTTGAGGCTTTGCTTACACCAAGGGAGGACAAATCCGGCCTAAATGAAGTTGTCTGAGGTGGTGTACATCATCGGGTTTCTTGCTACAATAGGTTTCTGTATACAAGAAATGTGCTTCTGCACAGCTTGGAATAGACTGCTCTGAAATATTTCCCATCACTACATCAGAACCATGTTCCAATATCAGCCTTGCTACAAAAATCAACAAAATCTCCAACACAAATGAAGAGGTGCATTTACTTAGCTGACTCACACTATTTGGTGACTAGTCTGTTCACCTCTGTGCAATCATGGCCATCAAACTGGAGACAACAAGCACCTCTCTTGTCTACATTAATCGGTAAACCTGGCCTCCCACAAAAAGAATCTAGACTACATATTTTTCCAAGGAACATTTACATGTAGGAGATTTTGTGGCTTTTATGGTCTAAGTATGTCATTTGTTCATTGCCTTGAAAATAAAATAAAAGACCAAATTCAAACCCAGATGCACCAAGCTGGGTGCTCCTGAACTTCAAATTTAGCACTGTACAGTATAAGATCAAATCAACTAATAACCTTTTTGGATCGTCATATGATTTCAACTTAACGTCTATTTGCCCTGTGGAGAACCGATGATTGGAAAATTATCTTTGTACACTGAATGCTTTTATTGAGTTCTTAACTCACCTAAAAGCTGTGATTAAACTGTATAGACTTTCAGCCCAAAGACCTTACATATATGTACATCAATTGTTTTGGGGTTTTTTTTAGGTTTTTTTTCTTTTCAATTTCATAAATTCAAAGAAAACAGAACAGGTCATGAATGACCCTTTGGGACGTTGATTTACAGGGTGATGAAGTTACCGCCCTTTCATGGATAAATGTGCTGGGCATTGAAGGTTTTCACTGATTATCATGGAAAACTGACAAGCTTTAAAATAATATTAAAAGCATGAAAACATACCCAAGTTATTCATTTAAAGACCCTTAACCAACAAACACTCCCAAACAAAACTAGATTAATATACAGAGTGAGCCAAAAAATAAAAACATCTCAATTTCTACCCAGTCATGCCATTTGTTTTCTTCGCAATAGCAGTCTTGAAGTTTTGGTGTTAGCTGGGACATTGTAAGAACAAACATTAAAAACTGCTGTATCCCTGCTGAGAAAAAAACTTGAAAACTGCTGTTGGAATACAATAATGTAGAAACTGAGAGGGTGTTTTTGCGCCTTTCTTCTTATAGGCATCTTTTCTCCATAGCACAAGAATCAACTTTTTGTTGTTTAACATCATACTTTGAATGAATGAATGGTTACAGCTTAAAGAAAAGACCACATTTTTAGAAAGTAGGCATAATCTGAAAGTCAATTTCATGTTAATTTCCAATGTGGTCTTCGTTAATTTTTTGGCATTTCTTTTACAATGATTAAAACGGAAATAGAGACTGAAGTGCTACGGTGGACTTTTTGGACCATATTGAAGCACTCTGATGTCACAGATTCTTTTTTTGCGGCTAAATATTCTGTAACTCTTATGTTTCCACATCAAAAACAGAGAGAGGTGTTGTGCTACATATATATTCACGAAAATGTAGACATATAGCTATCAGAGGACGTTTTGTAGCTAAAAGAATCTGTGACGTCATTGTGCTCCAGTGTGGTCCTAAACGTCCACTGTATTACATCAATCTTTATTTTCGTTTTAATCTCCGTTAAAAAAAATACCAAAATAATGAAGATCATATTTGGAATCAGCACGAAATTGCCTTTCAGATGATGCGTACTTTCTAAAAATGTGGTCTGTTCCTTTAATGCCACATCGGCAATGTTTCAGCCATATCGTGGCGACACCATACTTTGAGTTACATCAGTGTACATATAAGGCATCAGTTTCATCAACAACACAAGCCACGCAAGAAACCAGGTAATTATCCCTATAAGTACATGTAGTTTTGAATTCCTCCTGAATATTATCATAAAGACGACCAAATCGAAGCCACCTTCAGTAAATCAGAACAGTGAAATTTTCATAGACTGTTTTTCTCCATCTGATCACCCTGCAGTACAAAGTTAAGCGTCAGTAATTGGCTCAGGTTTGCGAAAAGTCTTGGGAAATTACACGTGACTGACTCTTACTCACATAATTTCAAATGATTTTTCGTCTAAATTACTGCAGTAGGGCAGTTGATGTAAAATTTCATGCGATAACAGGTGCCTCACTGCAGTTTTCAACCTTGCAAATCAAACGATTATTAAAATACCTGACACAAAAGAATACAGTATAAATTTTATCCTCCCCAGGGCAGGTATGTGATTTCAAGGCACTGGTATTAAAGCTAAACTACAAACCTGCTCTGCAGGATTTCCAGAGAAGCCCATCTGCTCTGCCATCTTTGTTGCCTGCTCTCTTGTCATGCCTTTCTTTATGTCTATGGCCTCTTTAAGAATAGCACTGGGGTTTTCCTTGGCCACCTCTTCTATGTTGACACCTCCTTGTGAACTTCCCACCATGACAGGTCCCTGTCATCAACACAAGAAAGATTTTCATTCTTAATTCTGTAAGGTAAATTTTCATGATCTTAAATAACTACATAAGTTATAAGTACATTTTGGCCTCTTTTTTTTCTGGCCAAAGGGATTAGTACGCTAGCACAGCGCAATGACCCAGGAGCATCTCACTAATGCGGTCGCTGTGAGTTCAAGTTCACATTGGACTGGACAGAGGGCCAGCCACCTGTTGATGGTTGTGGATTTCCACTGGGCCCTGTCGTTATATATGTATTTTATTTATTTATTTGATTGGTGTTTTACGTTGCACTCAAGAATATTTCACTTCCATGACGGCAGACCATTATGGTGGGAGAAAACTGGGCAGAGCCATCTGCCGGTTGCTGGCAGTCCTCGCAGACCGGCCAGAGATCTGGCCTTGAACTCACAGCGACTGCATTAGTGGGAGGTTTCCAGTCATTGCATTGCACTAGCATATTAACCTACTCAGCCAGGGAGCCCCCCCCCCCCCAACCCTCCCTCGTTATATAAGTAAAATATTCTTGAGTGCAACATAAAACACTAATCAAATAAATAATTAAACATCAGCACTTGCATTTGATATCACATGCAGATTTCTGTAACTGAATATGCAGCCCTGAAAACAGTGCTAATTCCTTAATCCATCTCGAAACTGAGACTTGTTTGAGTGTGTTTGACACATGAGTATAATGCATAGAGCCACATTTATTAACTACATGCATTGTTGCATCAATGTTTACTATAATTCCCATATTTTTTTTTCCATTTTCCTATATTTTCTTATCTTTAGTCCCCTGTATTTCCTATATTTTGAGATTTTTGTGAGTATATGTAGCTGACAGTTTTTGTGTTACCAGTACAGCATGACAGACACTTCAGCAGGGGTCATCAAGTTTGTCATGACACTTTGTCAACGGCAACACTTTTCATCTCAGTTAAGTGACATCATGTGTTCCAGGGTGATGACAAACATGGTGACCCCTATTACAGTGTCCATGCTGCTATGCTAACAACACAAAAGCTACATGTACGCTGTAAAAACACAAAATGTTGGAAGTGTTGGAGGTTTGGGATTAAAAATAGGAAAATCTAGGGAAAATACATAAAAACCATAGGAAATGTAGGATAACACGAGTGAGCTGCAGGCCTGCTCTAATTACTCCAGTTTTTGTTCAAGACTGACACATGACACCATGACAGAGACTATGAATGACACATCATCGCTGACACATGCCACCATGACTGACATACCATGGCTGATACATGATGCCATAACTGACACATGACACCATGGCTGACACATGACACCATGACTGACACGCCATGGCTGACACATAACACCATGACTGATACACCATGTCTGACACATGACACCATAACTGACACACCATGGCTGACACGACACCATGACTGCCAATTGACACTATGACCGACTCACCATGAATGCTCTCTCCATGGCGATAGCAAAGTAGTACTCTCGCCTTGAGTACAGCCTCTCGCAGACCATCACCTGGTTACACATTCGTCCCTCTGTTCCAGTCTGCTTCGTGACTATCTTCCACCCTATCATCTTACTGGCTATGTCCTTTGCCTCCTCAGCTCTACAGATACATGTAATTATACAGAGATACACACAAAGTGTCTTAAAATTAAAAAAAAGTAAAGAAAACACCATGATGTAGTAAGTATAAAAGCTAAATAAGGATAACCTAGTTTAAACATCTCCAAATGACAAGTACATGTACAGGTGCTTTTAAAGAGTTGGTTTTGAAAAATCAGTAAAAAGAACAGTAACCTATATACCCTAACTGTTCTAATTTTCAGGATGGATATTAGTCATGCAGAAAGACACAAAAATACACTACAATTACATGTATATTGGTTAAAAAGAGCAGACAGGATATCTCAAGGATTAGGGTGAAACACGGGAAGAGAAATAATCAGATGTCAGACTGAGAGGGGAGTGAGAAGGGGACTACACACGAGAATACGATCTTGACACCACCCTTGAGTCCACTCTCAAAGCTGCCTTTGCCTCGACCCCCAGCCAGGACTTGTGCTTTGATGACAACGTCAGACACCCCAGTCAGCTCAGCTGGAAAAAAGTCAAATAAATTTGTCCTTTCAAAATCAGATGTTGTATACATTATAAATTATTCTGAATTCCACTTGAAGTGAAAGATCAATCAAAATGAAGTTGTGTTGAGTGAAATGAGCATATGAAACTGTTGCTGAAAATGGCTTCAATGTTTTTTTCAGTTTCAAGTGTAGCACATCACATGTATATACATGTAAAACACAAACATAAAACAACCAGAGGCTGTTAAGCTGCTAGAAGGAATCTGTGATGTCACTGTGCTTCTGCGTACCATCTGGTGAAAAAAATTTACACAGTCAGTAAAGTATTTTCTAATAAAGTTTCTTATGCTCTTTTCACTCACCACAACTTCATTTTTGAATGGTCTTTCACTTTAAATTAACTAACCAAGCCAATGACATTCTAAAAAACATACATGTACGCATGTCTTGACAGCATTCTAAATTGTACTCTCTGTTTACTTTCATTCCAGGACATTTAACTTTTCATTTGACTGTTATTTAATGCAATACCCGTAACGGTCGCGTGAAGTTTTATAGGTGGGATGAAGCCCAAAGTACTCGACTTAAACCAACGACCATTGGCAAGATAGAGATGAACTTGTGATGTTTAGATACATGTACATATATGCACAACCTACTGGCACAACTCAAGGCTTCCCAAACAAACACTAAGCTGCAATACCAGCCGTATGAGGATGTGGAACATATAACTGTTATCAAGACTCACTGGATATGATAAGCCCTCACCTCGTGCAATGTTATTTGACTTCACAGGCATGATATCAAACATTGAAATTCCCATACGGTAACCCACCAAAAAAAAAAAAAAAAAAAAGTCAGAAATTTGTCCTTTTGTTTCTGCTCTCTTGTAAGGCATTTTTTTTCTTTTTCTTTTCACCTGCAGTTCATGTTTGATTTCCAAAACATAATACAGGTGAGAAGTTAAAAGTTCCTCACATCCTTAAAATAATAAACAGATGTCACAAGCATGACAAGTAACTAAATCCTGCAACACATGTACCTTGTGATGTACAGATACATGCAGCCACCACACTCAATGTTTATCAACACAATGAAAATAGTTTTGTCCAGAATCTAACATGGTACGGTGGTTGTACATGTATTCACCAAATCACAAACTCAACTGTTGTCAAATATGCAAAATATTCTTGCTTTTATTTGACTGATTGGTGTTAAATGCCAAGCTTTACAACTTTTCCATTATGTGATGGTAGGTGGAGGACACCAGAATGCACAGGGTGCTGCACTGATCTTTGCTTTTTCAGTGTAACAGGCCTTTATATTTGAGGCATGCTAACACACACCCACACCTACATGTAGCACACGCCTGAAATAATGAGGGGTCTTGTGAGGGGATTGTGAATCTAGGCGCACAAATCATACTCCTGGTCTGGTGTCATAATCAGACTCCTGGTCTGGTGTCATAATCAGACTCCTGGTCTGGTGTCATAATCAGACTCCTGGTCTGGTGTCATAATCAGACATAATCAGACTCCTGGTCTGGTGTCATAATCAGACTCCTGGTCTGGTGTCATAATCAGACTCCTGGTCTGGTGTCATAATCAGACTCCTGCTGAAAACGAAGGCCAGCTCTACTTGACAAACTTCCTGACTAAAGTCTGCAACTTCTTTGGTCAAGTTGGTCAACATATGGTCAAGGGTCTGAGAGTTGCAGCAATGTCCTTCAAAGTATTCTTCATTAAGGTCCAAAACCACAATTATTTATTTACTTGATTGTTTTTTTTACGTCAAACTCAAGAATATTTCCCTTGTCAATAGTTGCCAGCATTATGTTGGGAGGAAAACGAGCAGAGGGGTGGGGAAACCCACGACCATCAGCAGGGTGCTGGCAGACCTTCTCATGAACGACAAGAGAGGAAGCCAGCATGAGCTTGGCTTGAACTCACAGCAATCACAATGACGAGATGTACATGGGTCATTACGCTGCACTAGCGTTCTAAAACCATTGGCCACAGAGGGCCCCCGAGACACCAATAAATCAAGTACATAAATACTGATCACCACGTGTCGAATAAACCCTGGTAAAATCTTGCAGTGCTCACCCAGTTCTTTGGCGTATGTGCATGCCTCCTCCGCACTGCTGGCCACGCGGAACGACGGCACCCCAACGCCCGCGTCCTGCAGAAGCTTCATGGCATTGTGTTCATGGATGGAGAGATGTCGTCTGGGTGAGGGGCTAGCCAGGCAGGGGGCACACAACAGCTAAAGCAGAAAGCCATCACCAAATAATGCAACTATCATAAATTAGATATAACAATGTCACCTGAAAGTTGCAAGGATGCATGTCGAAATCTCCATTACCGTGTCTGTTCTGTAAATTGCTTCAGTTGGCAGTTCTTTTGCCTACATCAAACAAGAGTGTTCCTCAAAAAAGCTTAAAGTGAAAGACAACTCAAAAATTAAGTTGTGATGAGTGAAAAGAGCATAAAAAAACTCTATCTAAAAATGTATTCACTGAAGTTTGTTGATTTTTTGGCACCAAATTAAATGCAGTCAAATGTTTTGATTTGATTTTATGGACTATATTGAACAGCCTGAAAAACAATGACGTCAGAGATTCACACATTCCTTTAGCCGCTAAACAGCCTCTAACTGTTACACATTTACGTTCTTCTTGAATATACATGTACACATAGTACTACACCTGTATCTATATTCAATGTAGAAATATGATAATCATAGGCTGTTTAGCAGTGAAAAGGAATGTGCGACATCACTGTTCTTTAGCTTGCCTATTGCAAAGAATATGCTTCAAAGAATGAAAGCGACGTTTTAATTTTTAGCAACAGTTAACTGTTGAGAGAGTAGCTGTGTGGTGGTGTAGTTAAATGCAGGCTGGTTTCTCTTGTTTTTCTGTTTCACACATCTGAAACATTTCGACATGGGTAGGCTGGAGAATTTGAGAACTTTACTAAGCCGTAAAATATTAATTTAGTTGTCTGATCGTCTGGTTGCTCAAATCTTGTTTCATTCGCACAAAATAAACAATAACTGGTCCAGTTGCAGGGAGAAAGAGGGAAATCGTCGTCTTGTAAAGGTTGTGTTTTTTTCTAGTTCGAGTCTTGACATCTGTTTGAGAGAATACAACTTCGAAGGACAGATAAAAAGTCGTGCGTATATCGTTCATGTGTAGTATTTAGCGAGATAATTCTCCACTTGAGTTCAACCTCTCCATGAATTTCTCCACACAACACAAATTCGACAGTTCTGGTTACCTTTGATGCATGCTGCAAGAGGAATTTGTCGGCTAACCTCGCAGAACGACAGACGATGGACGCCATCATTCTTTCCGTCTGCTCGAGAGTTCTACTTCCGGTATGGGTTGCCGTGCAAGGGAGGCTCCAGAGGGTGGTAATAGGCCGACCGCCAGTCACATTGTTGCAGACATGTGTAGCTGTTTGTTTGTTCTAGAATTAAAGCTGCTTTTAACGAACAGCATCCAGGTTAAAATCTACAGGAGACTACCTTACGACGGGCGTCTAAAAGAGAAAACAAATGTTGTCTTTTTTACCTGTTATCAGCTGAAGAAAAATACTGATTGAAACATGGATGGTTATGATGGATGATAATGGCCACAGTATACCTCCGGGATCACAGGCGAAGTTGCGTTGCCAAGGGGCGAAGTTGGCACCCCTTCACTCTTTTGCAATCGTGCCCCTTTGTATCGCAACTTCAGATTATCGCCTCTTTGCCAGTTTGCATTGCAACTTCGCCCCTTCACTTCATCCCTCTTGGTAGCCTATTACTGGAGGCATACTATATATGGCCCTTATAAGTCATCATAGTATGGATTAGCCAGCTGCATCTGCACATATCTGCCGATGTAAATAGGCCCCTCAACTTCAGACACCTAAAAAGGACACCGGTAAGGTGACATTTTTTTTTTCGCCTTTTAGTTTATTTTATTTATTTATTTATTTTATTTATTTATTTATTTTATTTATGTATTTATTTATTTATTCTTTTTTCTTTTTTTTTCCATTTCTTTATAGCAGCTAAATTTTCTAACATTTCCCGTCATCACCTGGCCGGGTGAAGAGATATTTCACTCAGGTGGAAAGCCTGGCTTACAAGAGCCATCGACCGATCGCTTCTCCGGACCTACATGTACGCTGATGCGAAAAGGGTGCAGTACGGTACAACACTTAAACAACATGTGGAAGTCCAGAAGCCTCGCACAACCTGCCACCTACGGGCTTGAGAGGGAACCAGCATGAGCTGGGCTTGAACTCATAGCAAACTACATGTAAATATTCCGGTAAGAGGCCTATGAGTCACAGTGCTGCATTAGCACAGCAGAACTTCGGCCACGGCGGCCTCCAATTTTGTGCTTCGACCCCGGGGCAAAATATTCTGCACCTACGGGCAGAACGGCTGTTGCACACAGAATTCTTCCCCCACAAAGAGGCCCTATATAGGACTACCCACGAAGAGAATGTTTCCGCCTTGTTGATATTACATGTGTAATTCTGTTGCCATCCCTTGTCGGCCCTAATACCTCATATAGGCCTGCGCTTCTCTCACCACCAAAAATTCTGTCGTTACTGAGTCGTCCTTTCGCAAGACATAAAAACATCCTGTTGCCATCATGTCATTCAGCACATGGGAAACTCTGTCGACTGGATGCCGACCCCTGCATACAAAACTCTTTCATCACCTTGTTGGCATACGCAAATATATTTTTTCACGTTCTTCTTATATAAATATATATTTGGAAATCTACCGGCTCTTAATCTGCCTCTATGGTGTCCGCCGACTAAATTGTGCATATTGAAATTTACTACAATCCACTGTAACATACATTTTAAGCCATAATCATGAATTCATTCTAACACACATGTACATGTACATTTCTAGGGTAACACATGTAGGTTGAATTTTCAACATACTGTTTTGTTCAACTTCAGGTGGATAATTTATACAATCCGATGTCATTTTCACGCCAGTTGTGACGCAATGAGATATTGCCAGTACTATACGCGGGTGGTTAGAGCGTTCACCAGGAGGTCGGGAAATCCAAGTTCAAAACAATTCCAATGGGCTCTTGTAAATCCGAGTCAATGTAATCGCACTCCTCAAAGCGCATGGACCTCTCGCTCTACAGTCGATTTAAACTGGAGCTGAAATCTCTACCACCATACATCAGGCAAAATTGACCTGTCGATCCCGTTCGTCCATACGTTGACCTATTTAAACATCTAGCTTCTCTGCTAATGTTGTCGATCTGACCTAAAATGTAAAGGCCTGTTGAGGGAATACATTTATTATATTAACAACAAAACAAAGCTTAAGGAAGAGCTTTTCTCTTTTTTTAACTTTCGTGTCTTCTTGCTTCGAGATTGTGGTTCCTGCGACCTCGACGTTCCTCATGAATTCTGCACAAAATTAGCTATTGCATGGTGGCAGTGATGTAAAGCGAATGTAGAAGCGGCGCGCGCACTGAAAGGAGTATGTAGCGCATGAATTGTATTGTTTTAAGAAGACAGACTATATAGCTATAATTGAATTAAGGGTCCGAGCTACTTCAAGGACATCTCAACTTGCATGTGTGTTGAAAGCAAAATCGAAAATACGTATTGCGCTGATCTCATAACTATCAAACTCCACTCTCGAGAATTTTGGGGTTGAAGACCACGCTCGTCTTCCAACAGTATTGTGTGTATATGTACATCACATGTGTGAAGGTTCGTCAGTAACTTACCAAAGATCGATGCTTTGCCCCCAAACACGCCATTTTTATTCACCTAAAAAAGTGATAAGCCATCTTAGAGAAAAATTCTGGAGTATAACGTTTAACAACAATCAGATAGACAAAATTCTGCTCACTTATCGACGGAAATACACGGAATTCGGAGTTCCCGGACGTAGTAGTCAGTTGTGGCTTTGTATGTGTAGCTAGCATAAGTATATACACTATACAGTCGTCTAATCAAAGTGATAACCAGTATAAGTGTAGATAAATGAGTGTTAGTTTGTGCACACCACCGGATTCACATGTTTACATAGATCTGACTATAAATAGATAGGCTAAGCTATTTCTGGATACTTTCTATAGTTATGTGTAGGTTTACATACGGATACATGTATATGCAAGACACATCCTATTGAATGTATGCGTCTCACGATCCAAACGATTTGTAAGCCTATCTAAAGTTGAACTGCATCTGTTTAAATTTTCACGAACAATGTCGTCAGCAAACTTCTGCTGTTATTGTATAAGACTGCGGAAATATTTCTTTTTAAAACACATCGTTAAGTATATGTATTATAAAGCTGTACACTTGTCGAAGGGTTGTTGTCGTGACGTCACTGGTGTTTCCCCAGTCAGTTTTTGTGACATCAAAGAGGGGAAGATGAATGGGGATTTCTCCAGGATGTGGAACGAGGTTTCTATCTCACAAGGCATATCAGAATTTTTCAACACAATCAGAAACGTGTATCTTCAAAAACCTGTGCATGTCAGAATTAAGTTTTATTTCAGCCTAGGATGACCTCTTCTCCAATCTAGGGAAACCCACGACCATCCGCAGGTGGCTGGCGGACCTACCCTACGTACCACCGGAGAGAGTAATTTATGGTGCCTTTGTGGTACGTGAAACTGATGGATATATTTTTAGGCTTCCGAAAGTAACATTGTAGTTAATAAATAACATACATTCATTATCCATGGCTGAATTTCGTAGACCTATCTATATTCTAACAATGCGATTTATATTGTGGACATCTGTGAAACTGCCCACCAGTGACCCAACTTTACTGGCAACCAGTCAAGTAAATGAATAAACGATGTCATCATTCGTTTTTTCGTCATACTTGTTTTTAACTGCACCAGAATGAAGAGCTTAAAAGCCAACACATCTTTATTTCACTTAACAGATTCTTCGATATAAGGTACCTATTACGTGAGAGCGTGTTGCCCTCGTAGGGACAATATAAGGCTAACACAAATAAGATTTGCATGCAAAATTAAGACTTTCACATGCAGGTGGTATATCTCCGCACAGAAGCCAATCAGCGAAAGCCATACTGGTACCTCGACGCAGTGAGGCGGCCGCCGTGTGCCTGGAATGAACTTTGTCGCACCATTTGTGGCGACGGGGGCCACATATGGTGTGTCATATGTTAAAGCCTGTTATTATGCCCAGGTTTCTGTCTCATATTATGTAATTGTGATAATACGTAACTAGTCAACTCCAAAGAAATATTTGGTGCCCACAAAGTGACCCCCACTCTAACAGTGACTGCAATGATAAGTTGACGCAAACAATGTTTAAAGAGGCATGGTCGCTCAAAATTTGGATTTTTAAACAAATTTTGATTGAGACGTCTTAACAAAGTTTGGAAGTTCGTTTACGAATTTAATCAGTCATGTTGAAATTAAAAATGTTCATTGAGTATGTAAGCATTTACGAGGCCGGAAGTCCTGCCGCTCTTTGAATTCAACACAAGCAGGGCGGGCCATTTTACCTCATTAATATTCAACCTATAGGCGTTCGGGATCAGTCGATATTGGCTGCACGACGTCGGATACTTTTGACACACATAGATGCTTGTATAGTATATCAGCTTAAACGGCATAGAGAAAAGGTTACCAATAATCTCATTAAACGGTGATTCAGAAACGTATGTCTGTTCGGCTTTCAACACCGCCACAACAAGGGCAACATTTGCGTCCACCTATCGAGCAGTAGTATTGCGACAACTGGTCACCAATTGCAACTGTAGACTTGCTTGTCAACCTGCTGAGCTCTCTTTTACGCCTCTTTTTGGTTGATCGTGTTACGAGAAGGCCGTAAGTGCTTTTATCCCTGTCATCAGCTGCGTTGTTTACAGATGAAGTTTACCGAGCGCTGTGCACATGTTCCATTTCCACTGAATTCACAGCCCCTCATTTAAATATTCTGGCAGACTTCTGAGTTTTAACCTTTTTTTTGTTGTTACTTTTAAACATGTGCTTAACGTACAATGCTGCTGGCAGGATTAACATAGAGGTCGTAACCTTTACTTCTTGAGAAAAATACCTACTCATGACATTCTGAAATAATGCAAAAATGCCTACTATTTGGGGGACCATGTCCCTTTAAGTTAAACAACCACGATCACGTTTACATGTGTGTAACGGTACTTTGTCACTAGCAGCAATATAGTGTAAAATTTTGACATTTTTCTGACTAGAAATAAGCTTAAATTAAAGCTATTAACACGATTGAAGTTATTAATGGGATTATTACGTATGCAATAAAGATACTGGCTTAAAAAGTGTGTAAGTGAAGTTGACCATACGTGATTATCCTATGTCTCCTATCTTTTATAATTTGTGGCCGACTCATTGCCTCAAGGTCCACTTGTCTCGCGAAAGCCATAATCAGCCACGATGGAAATTTGTGCAGAATTATACATAGCGCAATTCCGCCGCAGGTGGTGTGGCTATTTCACTTCCAAAGAATTAAAACACTAATATTTGATTGTAATGTCAAGAAAGTAATAAATAATTGGGTGTCATATGCATAAAGATGTGATCAATTATTTAAGAAATTATTTAAGTACGCGTCGCCAACTGAGGGACGTAGTCAACTTGTTTCATAAACTCATAAACATCCAGTGTGGTTATGTCTATCACTGTGCCAGATTTCATGTTTGTTTCCAAATGTGCACAAATGAGGCGATTTTGTGAGGTAAGGAACTTGACTATTTCCCTAAAACATTACTCGCTCCTCCTTAATTAGGTCCCGTTTGTGCAATCATCCACATCCAGGTTTGAAACCCGGAGGTGGGACAGACTATCAAATGGAATAGGAAATGAGCTACAGTTTGTATTGTCCTGAACTTACTTTCAAAATTCCACGGACAATACACCCAAGTGAACACACGACGGAGAATTTAACTATCTGTTTTGTTTTATTTATTTCATTACCATTTTTTTTTGACAAAAAAGTATGGTACGTTATGATATATACATGTATATAGAATTTTTTTCTGATAAATAAATTGTTACACTTCCAAAAGTAATATAATAATTGAGGTTAATTTGTATTATTCACCCTCATTCACGACCAATCCACTAATATTGTCATTCAAGTTATCTTATAGATTTTTACATACATGTATGTAGATACTTATATTTGTTTTACTGGTAATCCAGTTGAATACGGACTCATTTTACAGTGAATAGCATACACCTCTCTTGTTATTCAAATACGGACGGAGTGTCCGGAGACTCTCTTTATAACTGTGTCTAATTCCGGTTTAATAACCCGAGGCTAGGGGCCGTATGCTCATCGTGTTGAGTTTGATCGCCGCGTTGGACATATCAACATTCAAAGCGCAACCGAGATAAGTATTTGTTTAACGACACCATGTATGCTAAAATGCGACACGATTTGAACAGTGATTTTATTCATCCCACTAGAACATTTATTGCGCCTTTTCGTCATCATTGAAAACTGTTGACTGCTTCTCTTTGCATAAATGCGTCCAAATTTTTTAAATATTTCATATACTTTCTTAGTTCTCGGGTGGGTTGTCCTATTTGTCGTCTTTGGAAACTGGTGTTGCGATTTGTGCCCCTTAACGCCCATTATGGTTGACGTCTGGTATACAAATGTCGATTTGACGCATTAGTTCCTATATGCAGGTTTACAGAGCACAACTTACGGACAAAAATTCGCTGAGTATTGTTGATCCTGATGCTATACATTTATCCCCATGCAATTTCACGGAAGTTACCGGAATGTGAATAGGGTAAGTTGAAGTTAAACCAAATTCGTAAATAGTAGCCCGTAAATTTCCATGTTTAATTTATCAACACATTTACGCATCATACATATCAAACATTTCGAGACTATAGCATTATATATACATGTTTTAGACACTTATGTTTAAAACTTTAACATATGTGTATATGTATTATACACGCTTGTTTGATGTTTAATCACCCATTAAACGCGCTGGGCGCTGTTCATTTTATAGTGTAGTTCTATCAAATTTATTTCCAGCTTAACCCATCACGCTCTTTCGAGGGTGAACTATATGTAACTCACAATGATGTGTAGTAACCGTTTAACGGGTTCACCTAAATGAACTGCGTGTATAATATATAATACTACACGGTAAAGAGTAAAGCCAGGTCAGCGATCGACAATGGGGTAGTGTGCAAATGGTAACACCTGTCTCTTGTCAGTTTACATCAGTAAGGATTTTATTCTAACTCTTTTCGAGATCAAGAAGTAACAACGTACACCCCCCCCCCCCCCCCCAGGGCTCAAGCAGAATTAAATGAAAAAGATTACGGCGATGCTAAATACCATATACTTGACGTCGTTGGTCTAAAAATTACTCAAAATGCCCTGTTGGCATCACATTTAATCACATTTTTAAATCACATACACATAAAATTCCCTTATATTCACAACATCGAGGTGTAAATGAATACGTCATAGTACATAAGTATACACGAACCGAAAGCTGGATACACGCTTGGAAAGTCCACAGGGAATTCCCCTGTCAAACCCGGCAATATAAATTTAAAAATTATCCATAATTAACGCATTTGCTCGGACCACCTGGAACAGAGCGCCAATCATCAGATTTGAAGATTATACGACAGCGTGTGGTTGTGCGGGCGCTATGTATTTCTCACGGTCTACTGTTATTAACGCTTGGTCCATGGTTTACACGGATAGAGCCTTACTGACTCATATGATAGTGTAGAAACCGCTCTTCCAGTGCAGACACACGGTCATTGTAAGTGTAACTTAACATTAGGCATTAATAAGCAAGACAACTCGCTGCCTCGAGTGCACATGACCGGGATTTGTTTCCAGCAGGACAAACAAGCCCAAGTGTCTATGTTAAAGTATTGCGACACAGTTCAGAAAATTTTGAACATTTAAGGTGATTTTTAATGCAATCAGAGTTATTACATCATGAGATTAAAAAAAACATATTAAAAAGTAGAAATGATCTGAACACTGCGTTGTCGCAGTCTGTAAAGGGCAGGAGTTACTCATTATGCGCATGTGTACTCGTGTATCAGCTGTATGACTTATTTAAGTTTGCGAAAAAAAACAAAAAACACCAAAAGCAACATTAATTAAGAAAGAAAAAGAAACATATCTGGATTCATTCTGGATGTGTCTGCATTCATTGTCTTATAAAAGTCTATCAAGGTGGGAAGACCTGCCAGCAACCTGCGGATGGTCGTGGGTCTTCCCAGGGCCTGCCTGGTATCCTCCTTCCATGATATAGGCGGCTGTGGAATAAGTGAAATCCTCTTGAGCACGGCGTACAATGCCAACCAAATAAAGAACCAAATAAATATAACAAGGCCAGTAGTTACGTTTATTTTTTCTGTAATCCACGTGGCACTAGTTTAGGGGTGAAAAGAGTCAATAAATGATTTACAAATGTGTCATGTCAATATTTGTTTTCACTCTCCAGTGCAGGTGGTTTTTTGTATTTTTTTGGCCCGGCAAAATTCGGCCAGCCACATTTCATGTCGGTGGCTTCCATGGCCGAGTAGTTAGTATGCTAGCGCATTAAAATGGCCACAAGGACTTGCACCAATGTGATCGCTGTGAGTTCAAGTTCAGCACATGCTGGCTTCCTAACCAGACCTACGTGGGAAGGGCCGTCGGGGGATGGGTGGGTTTCCTCAGGGCTCTGCCCAGTTTCCACCCACCATATAGCTGGCTGCCGTCGTATGAGTGGTATATTCTTGAGGAAGGCTTAAAACACCAATGAAGTAAATAAATAAATCAAGTCCTATATATCTGCTGACTCTGTTATCATCATCACAGATATGTGAATCTGCCTTCCTTGTACGGTAGGCCTATTGATGATATGTTAAATCGTAGCCAAGTTATCATAAACTGATACGTGTACTGCTACACTGTACAACATCTGCACAGTGTTTCTTGTAAACCCACGCCGTCACTGCTCAGCTATGTAGGAACACCCGGATTGATGATTTTTTTCAAAGTGAACTTGAGTTTTCCGTCTGAGAAGAGTCACAGTCATCTTCGTCACCTTATAAGGCCATAATTACCCAACATCACAAATCTTCCCCATTACATATGCAAAATCTAGGTTCATACCTAAACAAAAATGAAAACTCAAGATGGAAGAAATTTTGGGGCAGTATTTCATTTCAGGCAACCATAGCTCGTCCACATATATTTTAGTGTGTAATGTAACTATTGAAACACTTCTATACATTGTACAAGTGGCTGTACACTACATACATAATTCTATATTATATATATACACAACGGTATCCTGTTACTTGTTTTAAGTAATTTCTACACCATGTACATACGATACATAAACTCTTGTTACGTACAGTATGGTAAATGATATATACAGTATGTATGCCCTACACTAAACATACACAAAACATTCTACACAAAATATGTGATACACATGAAAACTATGCATGCATACATTATAACTGTGTTATTTACAACAAGTAACATATTCATACACATTTAACGCCTTAATCCTGATCGACCTCGTGTATTGTGCGTTAAAGCTACGGCAGTGTGCCGTAGGTCGATGTCACGAAACTTTATGGTTCCATAGTGCTGCTCTTCTCTCGTGAAGAATGCTCTCCGGAAGGTGTAGGTTTATGGTCTTATTGTCATGCAGTTATGCACTCTCCGGAAAGTGCAAGTTTTATGGAATTATTGTCATCCAGTTATGCACTCTCCGGAAAGTGTAAATTTTATGGTATTATTATCAAGCAGTTATTAATTCAGTACACTCCATGAACACAATACACAATACATTATTTAATGTGTTACAGCATGGTTTTTCCCAGCTATAGATGTGTCGGCACTATAAACAAGGCCCTTTATATTGTTTAAACGGTTAAACCAATTAAAGGCATACTTTTACATGTTCCAGCGCTTTTCGGACATAAAGGAAACATTCGCTGATACAAGACACATTTAAATGTCAACAGGCCTTTACACGAACAAGTACCATTCTCCATTTACGGGGAGAGTACTCGCACTGACCGGTCGTACAGAAGAGGCAAGTCTCCACATCCGTACCCTAACTGTATATAGCTAAGTTGATGTGAATTGCGCGCACAAAAAAGTGCACATAGTTAAATTGAAGAGAATCTAAAGACGTTCGCTAAAAAGTTTCACTGAGCATATGTAGTTTCATTGAAGTCGGAAGTTGTTTTACAAAAGTTACACAGAGCAGAGCAAAAGTACTGGTAGAATAGGAATAATAAGAAAACAAAGCAGACAAGCAATTACTCTTAAATGGGTCAAACGATTAAATACAGAACTTTATCTTAATTTCATGATAAATCATGGCCAAATCAAGCAGTGTTTGGATTGAAATAAGCAACACTACCATATTGGCCAATGTAGTTGTGATAATGTTGCGCATATGGCAGAATACCTAATATGCAGATAAAATTACTGTTACGGAAAATGTCTATCCATGATTATTTGAGGAACTATTTATCAGTGTAAAACAAATCATGCTACCGAAGTGTGCAATTAGTGGGGCAGCCTTTTACTGTCTACATAAATTAAGAAAGTCGTCTGTCAGGAAGAAATGTGAAGGGCTATTCTGAGTTGGGCAATTGTGGCTATTGTGGCCTTCAGATATCGATCCAATCTGGGGCCTCTGAGCATAGCTTCCGGTCTCAGACGGAGGTTGCAATTGGGATAGTCCTTTCGTTGTTTTGTTGGTTGCCATGACTGCATACAGTTCCAAGCATTCAAGTTTATGGGGCGAAAAATTTCAGCGCCCTTAAGCCCGTAAGGCAAGATTTCTTCTCATTGAATGAAATAAAAATGTGGATGAAAACTGTATTTTTGCAAAACAAGGAGCGTGAGATATTCTTTTCGGAAATGATGAATCTTCAACTGACCAATCATGTCCAGGAACGTGGGAATTCTGACGTCACACATCACGCGGAAGATTACTTTTCTGGGGAAAAGATACACTTGTAATACATTAGGTGCACCGGTCGTGGAAAAGCAGAAGATAATGTCAGTCTTGTTTTAGAACCTTGTAACACCACAGCTCTAGGCCAATACCCATGAGCATATAAGTGCAGTTTGGAATCAAAGCACGCGTCAAATCATAAACAGGCTGAAATAAGCTTCCACATTAGAATTCAGTCGCGATATTTTATCACACGTCAAATACAAGGACTCATGGGAGTGTAGCTGCACGATGGCCTGCAAGGAAAACATATTCTGGCCCAAGTGCCTGGCCATGGCCATTTTCTTACGTGTTCGTACTTTGGTGCTTACGCTAAAGAGCTTGATCGCCATGTGCTTTGGATTCTCGATGTCGTAGAGCTCAAAATGAACGCTATATTTGCCGCTCAAGTTGACGTGTACGTATTCTCCGTCATCTAGTAGGTAGAGTCCATTAATGGAAGAACCCTCTTTAGGATGCCACTTAAAGTTATCTTGATCGGAGTCTGAAAGAACAAAAAGGGAAATATGAAAGACTTCATACTATATCTCCATGGCAAATCTGCTCGCGTGCTAAAATCCAAAGGACATAAGAGTTCGAATTTTGAATTGGATTTCATGCCTAGAAAACTCACGGTCTTTCTTCCATCACTGAAAACCACTGACTGCTTCTCCAATGCATCTTACCATCATGCAGCTTTATTTCCTGTTTATATATATATTGTTTCTTGAACATTCTTTTAGGAACTGATGTTATGAGTTATTTTAGAAATGTATCTTGCGATTGTCGACTAAACCTCCCCATCATGGTTTACGAGAGGTACTGTAATGTTGGATTTGGCGCTTAGCTTAACACGTTGATTGCGCAACAAGCCTTGTTTTCGATTTAACGTCGCTCAAACCGTAAATATGGTGTACATGCAAGGCGAAAGTGAAAGTCGGTGTTTGGATGGCAACTACTTGTTGACTCAAGTTTCGGTTGTGCATATTATACCCGAAAGCGACACCTGAAAACATCGCCAAGTAACGACTACTCCTTATGACGCAGCGGATGTCGGGAATTGCTGTTGGTATGCCAGACGTGCATGGTGCTGAGGACGTGTAAGCTGCTACTGTCAAGGCATTGACATGAACAGTTAGAATAAAACCGTAACAGAAGTCAACTGACAATAGGCCGTATTTCACCTATTACGCCTGACCATTTCCTATTTTCACTTTAGCATAGAGAACCGCTTCCTAAATAAACTCTCACCACACCAGATCCTCGGTATTTTTTTCTACAGAGAGCTGTTCCGAGATGGACAAAGGAGTAATGGTAATAAGGTTTAGGTTGGCATTCAATTTTTATCGTTAATAAACAGCCGATGGACAGATTCACTTCAGGCAACCTGCGGATGTTCGTGGGTTTCCCCCTGGCAGTGCCCGGTTTCCTCCCACCATAAAGCTGGCCGCCATCTTGTGAGTGAAATATTTTAAAGTACGGCGTAAAACAATCAACCAATTAAATAAATATACACAACTTTAGGTGGTTTTCTGGAGAGCTGTGAGGAGAGGAACAAACTCACATTTAAGTTCTTTCAGCCTAAACGTTCCACTTGGCTTATTCAAGGACAACTGTGACTGGGGGAGGACTTCTATGATCTTCTTTTCTAGTGTGTCTGTTGTTGCTAGAAAAAAAAACACACGTGCATTAAAAAAAGGTATATAGCTTCATACAATGCAGTCAAATTATTAGATTTCAAGGTGGGTTTTATGGTCCATGATCTGTAAACACATTCCATACGTTTGAATGCATTTAATTCACCCAAAAAGTATTTTCATGTCTTCTTCCCCTTTAACAAAATTTGTTCGAACACGTGCTATTGACTGTCCTGACAGACAAATATAAAAGTTATGAAATGTTTAGCGGAAGGATTTCAGAAAGTTATGTGAGAATACATTATAAGTTTTTATTCAAAGAATTTTGTCTACCAACAACAATTACATTTTAATGTACGATTTCTAATATGGTCTTATGAGTAACCTGGTCTCATTCAAAAGCTTTACATCCTATACCCAAATCGATGTATGCATTTATGGTCGAGTTTTACGTCGTACCTAACAATTTTTCACACACACGTGTGTGTGTGTGTGTGTGTGTGTATATATGTGTGTGTGTGTGTGTGTGTGTGTGTGTGTGTGTGTGTGTGTTCCAGGCACTGGAAACAAACACACACACACACACACACACATATATATATGTGTGTGTGTGTGTGTGAAAAATTGTTAAGTACGACGTACTTGAACAGGATGCCGAAGACACCAGACATGACACCTCACCCAATCACATTATACTGGTTCAAGGCCTACCACTCCGGTTTCCTTTATCTAACCTCTTAGTTTCAAGCGAGGCAGCCAGCATGTATCGTTTTAAAAATCTTTGATTTGACCCGACCATGAATTGATTCCGGATTTCTTGACCCCATGGCGGCCTCATTCAATTCTAGGCCAAGGGGGCGGTCTAACAAAAATTGAGTATGTCGTGCTGGAATCGTATTCCTTTGCACATGGATACACATAACATGAATATACTGCAACTTTAAAAAGAATCAGTCAGACTCTGTCATAACACTACCAGTCAATGTGACCCACAAGGCCTAGCTTATCCCTACAGGCACTGGAAACAAACATGAAGAAAATATCAGATGACGTCTTTTTGCAACATAATAAACACACATTGCTGCCTGTATTTTTAATGGATACACATAGGGGCCGATGAATGCATTCGCCAGATGTGCCTTGAAATGAACAGTTTCATCCAAAAATGTTTCGTCACTGATACATACTACGGATGTGACGTGACTGATACCCACTATGAATGTGGCGTCACTGATAAACACTATGGATATGACGTTACTGATACCCAGTGTGGATGTAACATCACTGATAAACATTATGACTGTAACGTCACTAAGGCCACCCTGAATGTGACGTTGCAGATACCCGCGATGCCATTTTGTGCTTGTTTACTATTGTGGAAAAAAATCAAATGCCATGAAATATCGCTACTATAATATACTGTCTGTTACTCACCGATCTGTGCCTCCACTTGCTCTTTGTTTACCTGGAAAGATGTTTGAGCAGCAAAATTAAGACATAGGCTTTTGACATGTTTAAAGGCAGAAAGAAAAAACATAACACGAAGCACCCTCTAGAAACAAATGTGTGAGACAAACTGTAACAAAATTGAGATTTTTTTTCTCTCAAGTACACTATTTGTATACCTCTTTCTTCTATGTTCATTAGTATTTATTTATTTATTTATTTCACAAGTATAATTAACACTGTATTCAAAATAATTTCCTCAATTTACGGCCGTCAAGTTTGAGGTGGAGAGTAAGTACCAGAGAGTCTGGTGTAACAGAACGCTCTTCGTCAGGTACCTGGAAAACCTGCTGACTTAAAGCTGCAGCCTGACAATGCAGAGATAATCCCGGAATGAAAGCCTTCGGCCTTACTGACCAGAGCCAGATTAACTTTAGCTTTGAGGTCAGTTGGCCATTCTCAGCTTAACTTCCACATTAACCGCTAAGAATCATTACCTGCTGCCTGTTCTGTCCTCGGAGTATCAGAGCTGTGAGTGACGAAAACAGATTTCTACTGATCTTTATTGTAATACTGAATTCATATCACGCCATTTTTGGGGGGGGGGGGGAATAATACAGACCACAACCTCGCGATCAACAGAATGGTAACCGACGCATCCATTCGGATAGCATTCGAAATGTTCAGATCACGTGTCTTCGGTGCTGCATTGAACCCGGCTGCTACTCTCAAACTTGAAATCATCTTCCCGTCGACAATAGTTGCTTAGAATGAATCAAAAAGTGCCAATAATAGAATTAAAACTACCAAACAAGTTACCATTCGCGCTTTTAATTATATGTACTCGATTTCAATCCAACGTTTCGCAAGCTTATATTTTTCCGGACGAAAACGCGTTCAGTCGAGTCAAATCGAAATGGAGGTTGATAAAGTTTGGCTGTCGATGAACCAGGTACATTTGTGTCATTTCTCATGCTATGGTCTTTATTATGCAGGAACAGCTAGGGGATGCGAAGTCCGAATTACAGTGTGATTAAACGAAACATGTTTTTCCACGTTAGTGAGCTGAAAAGTGCAGATCTGTATTTCTGAAAGCAAAGCTGGTAGAAATGTAACAGATATCAGATTTAGAACAACTGTAGCGAAGCGAAAGTTATAGACCAATTAGCTATTGAGGGTAATAGGTTAACGAATTTAAATAGACGCTAATGTAGAACATTGTCCCGACTAAAACAACGAATTCCAAGCCGCGTACTCATGTAACACATCACTATGTATTATAGTTGTGCTTGTAAAGCAACGAGGCAGTTCACAAGCACCGTAGCTTAAAGGGAACGAAAACACAAAAAAGAAGTTATGGTGATGGAAAAGAGCATTAAAAACTGTGTCTAAAAATCACTTCCCTGAATTTTTCGCACCGACTTAAATGCAGTCAACGTTTTGATTGTATGGTGGGGTTTTTGAACCATACTGATCAGGTGATTCATCAGTGACGTCACAAAACTGTCTGTACACATTTCTGCTCCTCTCTGCTCATTTCATTCTTGTGAAGAGTGCTCCGGTACTGTATGTCTGTGCATTAAATAGCCAGCATCACATTAAATTTCTTCTTCAGGGTCAGGGAAAAGTCGATGTGACGTCACTTGTGAACCACATTATCAATACGGACCAAAAAAAACACCATACAAAAAAAAATAAACATTTGACTGCATATAATTTGGTGAAAAAAATCTAAAGAGCATAGTGAAGGTAATTTTAGGTGCAGTTTTTAAAACTCTTTTCATTCAACATAACTTCATTTCTGTCTTTCCCTTTAACAATAGAGAATGACATATTCCTTTCACATCTTGGGACCGGATTGTGCATTACCTTTGTCGTGGCCAAGAGGAGTTCCGGCAAAGAAGAATAGCATTTCCATTCGTTACCATCCCCGACGGTGCACAGCAACCTGTCCGTGCGAATAAAGCTCAGGATCCCGAGTAACAAGGCACATAATGAAATGCCGAGAGGGATCATCACCATGGCAACCATACAACGATATCTTCGTCTCATGGGTTTCGAATAGGACACCTGGGCTGAATACGCAATGCTTGTTTGGCTGTCACTTCCACAGGTGTTGTTCTGAAAATGTAATCGACCATGTTGAGAGTCGTAGCAGCAACACTGGGAGACAGGGAAGCAATCATGGTGGCGTTTGGAACTGACCAGAAGTAAACGCTTCTTCTGCTCGTGATGTTTGTCATTGTATCTCGCATGACGATTATGGCACGGCTCATGACTGCAGAAGCCAAATCCACGAGATCTGTCGTCTCGCGCGTTTCGTCTGTCGTTTCTATTTGCCTGACGCTCAACATAGTCCAACGCCGAGAATTCGCTTTCAGTCCGCACCACACAAGGGCACCGCACACACCCTTCGACAGGGCCACCGAGCATTGCGACGTTGCTGGGGCAGGCTCTGTTCGGGATGCTGTCATATGCATCCTGCAGCGGAGCGTCGTCTCGTGGAATCCTGGTGGTGGGGCGTGGCGGAAGGGACGGAGGATAAGGGGAATTACCTCTGCCGCAAATCTTAGCGAATGTCTGACTTTCCTCGCTTGTTCTTCTCACCTCTGGTGTAACGTTTGTACCCATCACGCTGTATTCGATCACCGGACAAAGAGCTCACCGTCGTTCACGTAAACATCACATAGTATCATAAAAATCTGCACCGCGAAATTTAGACTCCACCAGATAAAGACTGTGTCGTGTGTCAAGTAAACAACTGAAGTATCCTACTTTCGTTTTCAACATAGATCCCGCCGGATCACATAGCTGTATACAAGGCGGTCAGGCTGTCACAAGAAAACTAAATACACCTCCCCTTAAGCGTGAATATCGTAATCTAAACATTAAAACTTGTTAAGGAAATGGTCTGAAGATCGACTTCATTGGACCTCAGCGCCGGTCGGCGAAATACACTCGTCTGACGTCTTGGTATAGAAAAATTTGATCGGTTTTCCCGGGAATCAGATGATGTAAAGTCCACCGCACTTAAGCCTGAATATCGCGTGGTGGTTATTGAATAGTAAACCTGTGCTTCCACGTTAAAACTGGTGCACGCAAAGATGTTAAAGTGTGTCCTCTCCTAAGGACAGAATCGAAGTGAGGTCTGCGCGGGCCAAAGAACTCGTGTGACGTCGGGGTAGAAACTCGTCATCGGTTTTTCCGTGTATTTAAATGGTTTAACTCTGACTGGATAAAGAGGAAGTCTTTCTCGAATTAGTAACCTCGTACAAAGGAAGATAACTTGTATGTGTCAGGAATGATTCCCTGCATTAATAGCTGAATTAGTACGATGAGATTCGCGTTACAGCAAATTATACAACGTGGTTTTTGCTGATTAAACCGCCAGTGATGTGATCCGCTGTTATTGGCTGAGCCTTCTCTTTCCGCAGCGGATAACTAACCGTACGTTACACACATTCTGTCGTCGTGCTAAAATCCCTGTGGTAAACCAAAATCTTTCGCGGGAAACCTCCACCTACAGGCTATCTAACTGTTTCGCGAGGTTGTAACACCACTGTTTAAGCTATAAGCTATAACCCACATACACACTTCTGGGAATTAACCGCATGAACGTTGCCAGCCAGTAAAGTAATCGAGGTCATGTGCTTGTCAAAATGCTGCCCGTTTTAAATGGGTCAAGTTTCACATGTTTAACCATGGAATACATTTATCTGGGACAGACGTTTTATTCTGTCTCTCGCATCGAAAACCCTGTACTGAACCTTTTCAACTCAGGCCTCATATAACTCCGATAACTATGTCCGGTTTAGGCCCACCGTTCTGTTAGCATTTGCTTCCAAACGCTACTGCTCCTACAGTTTTTACCCGATCTCAACGTAACTTGATGCGAAGTCTACATCAAGGTATACAATTCGTAGTATTGATTTTCAGTTTCGATGGCAGTTGTCCACCTGTTTGTTTGTTTATCCAGCATATGAACACCGCTTTCAATACTCTACTCTTCATTCAGGTTTTGTCTCAATGAAACTTAGTTCAAATGTAGACTACACGAAGATACATAACTCTTTTCTTTCAAAATGGTACCACTGTTACCGCCTTTTGTCCAGTTTCAACTCGGCTTGGTAGAGGTGTAGACTACATCAAGCTACATAATTCCTATGTATTCATTGTCATTTTCAATGGCATGCTGTCTGTCAACAAATGTTTCAAAGTGTTACTTCTTCTACAGGCATAATTTGACTTCAGTGAAACTTGGCGCAAGTGTTAATATTTTGTAGTGTTGATTTCCAATTTTGCATGTCCTTCTTATGTACGACTGGAGAACTTATGGGCCGAGGAAACGGGGTTAGACGACTGTATCTCTACAGGTACATGATGAATTTCAGAGGACCCTGACTGATTCGGAAAAGAGACAAGGGTCAGTTTTCGCTTGGGTATCACAAAAAACCCATTAGGTCTCACCTGATAGGATACATTTTCAGTCTTAACACTGCCTGAACACTGTTTTACTTGAACTTGTGTTTCGCCAGTATGGCTTCAATATTTTATAGGTCACTCTTGGCAAAGTTCGATTTCCTCTACCCCTAAACTGACCAACATCGTAGACATGGCAAATTCTACGGCGTTAAAGAACAATGCAAAGCTAACAATACACCGATGTGCATTTAATGTGAATAAAGTTGTTGCCAAAACGCATCACTGGTTCTAAGCCGAGAAAGAGCCTGTATAAATCTCCCCTTGATTTCTTCACGGTGTACATGCTCTCATCGGTAGGGCAGTTACATGTATGTGTTCTAAGGTAACAAGGATCATTGTAGCGATGGCCACAATATTTCTGAAACAGTGACGAAGTGGGTTAAGATGTGCCTTCTATACATGTAACATTTCCCCGTGTGACGCACAGGCGCACGCAAGCCTGAAATGTCTGAATATTAAAGGTCTGTATTTCACCTTTCAGACCTTAAATGTCTTCAAGGAATGTTAAACCACTCAAACGTAGCGTTCTCGCTACACCAGAGGTTGTTCCTACGTCTCCGGTGGAGAAACGAAAAAGAATCCTTCTCGATGTGAAGGTGCGCCAGGGTCCTAGACCGCTTTTTGCCACCAAGACCTCATGAACAGTCAAGGTTCCATGAACAGTCAAGGAATCATGAACAGTCAAGGTTCCATTAGCAGTCAATGTTCGATGAGCAGTCAAGGTTGCACGAGCCGTCCAAGCTTCATGAACAGTCAAGGTTCCATGAACAGTCAAGCTTATATGAGCTGTCAACGTTCCATGAGCAGTCAAGATTCGATGAGCAGTCAAGGTTCTATTAACAGTCAAGGTTCGATGAGTAGTGAATATCCCATTAACAGTCAAGGTTAGATGCACAGTCAAGGCCTCATGAACAGTCAAGTTTCCATGAACAGTCAAGGTTCCAGAAACTGTGAATGTTCCATGAACAGTCAAGGCTCCATGAGCAGTCAAGGTTCCATTAACAGTCAAGGTTCGATGGACAGTCAAGGCCTCATGAACAGTCAAGTTTCCAGAAACAGTGAATGTTCCATGAGGAGTCAAGTTTCCATTAGCAGTCAAGGTTCCGGAAACTGTGAATGTTCCATAAGCAGTCAAGGCTCCATGAGCAGTCAAGGTTCCATTAACAGTCAAGGTTCGATGGACAGTCAAGACCTCATGAACAGTCAAGTTTCCAGAAAGAGTGAATGTTCCATGAGCAGTCAAGGCTCCATGAACAGTCCCTTTAGCACTGAGGGCGAAAAAAGCCAAAAAAAAAAAAAAAAGAGAGAGAGAAAAAAGAGAAAAAAGAAAAAAAAATACCAAAAAAAGCCCAGCCCTGGATCTCGTAGCTCGGGCAGAACTGGCCCGACGAGCATCATCGATGACACATTACACATTAGGATTAAACAGGTATGATTCAGAAGCAAGTCGTGCACACTTGGGATATTTGAGCACGTAATGCCTGAAAAGGGGGAAGCTAAAATCGACATGACTCACGGTTTAAATTTAGGCCTAAGTCCTGACGATCGCGATAGTGTGCAAATCAACGTAACATAAAGTTAGGTCTAAGTACCCTTCGCTCTCAATACTGTGAGGCAGTGCGACAATATACCTTGCCCAGTACTACTAGTGTGGCCAGCTTCCTTCCACATGTGAACGCCAAGCTTATCAGTTAAAAAGAAAGCTGTTTAGTGTAACCAAATGAATGGGAAACTCATAAAACTGCACTCCCTCTTTAACAAGGGGGTCCAAAGCCGTGTGCTCCTTTGTTCTGTCTTGGACTGCATCACACTCTTGGGTGTATGTGTGCTCAAAAAATACTGAGGTAGTACATGGACACAACAGCGTCACAGCAAGAAATGATGTGTTTCTCTGCGATTGGGACCCGTTTGTGTAGCCCGTCAGTCTCCCACTGTTGCCCCATTCGAATATTTTGGTTCAGATATAATAGTTTCCATTATGACTCAAATAAACTGAATGCAGAAGGTTCCTGCACGACAATTATAGATCAAGTTCATGGGTCTTCATTTTTAATATTCTGTATATATATTTTCTTAGTTCTTTGGTAGTTTGTGTTCTTGGTCGTTTTTGGAAACTGACCTGCGGCATGATCTTCCTGTGGCGGAAGCACTTTGGCGGTATGAACTCATTCTGCCACAAGAAGACACAGTATTTATACATTCTAAGGACTCCTCGTCGTCATGTGACTTAAAAATTGTAGCACGGCGTAATACCCCAAGCATACATACATCCATACACGCGCACGAATACATACATACATACATACATACATACACACGTGCAGACGTGCATACGTGCATACATGCATACATGCATACATACGTGCATACATGCATACATACGTGCATACATACATGCATACATGCATACATGAATACATACGTACATACATGCATACATGAATACATACGTGCATACATGCATACATGCATACATACATACACATATACATACATACATACATACATACATACATATACATATATTGGCGTTGTATATACAGTTAAAGATCCAAATAAACGGGCAAGGGTTATCATTTGTTTCTAAGAAATTTAACGTTAAACAGAGCTTTTCCGAGAAAACCCAAATATTATGCATTTTTCTAATGCCCAAGAAGCTATACAGTTTATGATCTGGTTACGAAAAGAACACACAACGAGGTTGCCCCCTATAATCATTCGAATAAAGTGGATGGAGCAACGCATTTAGATAAACAGGGTACTTCAAAGAAGTGAATGACGCGATGCAGTTCCAATGAAAATGCTCCTTTCTATAAACCAGAATGTTAACAGGAATCTATATTTATTTATAAATCGGTACTGCTCATTCAAACTTTACTTATCCGTAGGCGGGATATGCAATTTTCCAAATAAAAAGAATTTAGGTCGCTGCAAATAAAGCTCCCTCGTTCACCTCATCCGTCATGACATACTCCGCACAGGACACTCGCGCGTTCATCTCCCAACAGCGGCACTGCATGTGTCATTGCTTATACACGAGGAAATAATTAATGCACACACATTACATCTATGGCATAATTTGCAATATTTGCTTACTGTTTTGATTGGCCTGAAATAGGCTCTAAAACATACATATATGGTATAATTACAACATATATTCGTTATCATGTATAGCCTGGGAGATGTAGGTCTATTTCGTAATCAGCATGTATATTTAATACCACACGACAGAGCACGTTCACAAAAATGACGTCGTTATCACGCTGTGATGAACGTCCAAGTTTTGTGTGGTTAACAGATAAACACAGATAGACGACAATAAAGAGCTTATTTTATCGCATATAACAACCAGAACGGTTAATTATTTCTTTATTAACTTGGTTGAAGCACGACGCCCTGGGCACCGTCTGCGTCCTCTTTCAAATATAAATGTATGCATCCTGATTCGCACTTGTTTTCCCTGCTGAGGTTTGTTCCTTTGACAGCGTGTTCGCTTGTGGAGTAATGTTCCTACAGGCAAGAAGGTCTTTAATTTGGAAAACCCGGACATCACGCATTTGCCTATAGGGCCTAAAATCTTACAGTTCATACATTTTTTTCCCAACATTATCATGTTTCAATTAATTTGTAAAGAACATTTTTATTTTCAGATTTACCACAAATCAAAAATATCTTAAAATCAGACAGTGCCTTTGGTTCAACTGTTACACTGTAAAAAGGTCTGAGGTACTCAGTAAATGTGGGCTTGCAGAATCTTCAAACACAAACCATTTTCTATGGCATATATTCCAGGTAATATGCTCTGGCAAAAATTAAACTTTTACTTCCGAAACGGGGAAACTTTCCAGCTTCTAGAGTAATTTGAGTAGTGTCGTCTGTCTTTCATTCTTCTTGCCTTTGAGATGAGATTTTTTTTGGGGGGGGGGTGCATACTGCTTGCCTATATACTACATATGAATAATGAACAAGGTTGAACCCGATTCGAGATAGTTCGGTTTCCCATCAATCTGCCGAACTCTGGAAATAGCACTGGCTCAGGCTGGACGTCTGTCGTAGTTCCAGATAGTGAGCGGAATATGATCCCGAGAAAATACATTTTTTCTGAAGAAATTTTTTACTCTCCCTATAAATGCAAGCTCATTTATCCCTTTTAGGACTCTACTCTCTAAAACCGATAGGGTACCACAGGTACAAAAATTGGACTATAACAAAATTGAGCACCCGCACTTTCGTTTATTACAGGCACGTCGTGGGTACCACCAATACACATTGTTTTCGCAAGTAAACAATTTGCATAGCTCTAGTACACAAAAGTAGATGTTTTTGATGTTTTTTTTAAACGATGCTTTTGATGCCAACGCTTAATTTCTTTTACAAAAAAATATTTCAAAATCACAAAAAAATCTAAGTTAGAGGAATCATTAAGAATCAAGCAATACTTGCCTCTTGAATATTGTTACACTTTAGGTAAAATACGGTACTGTACTATACATAAACCAATACATTCACCCAGAATTACCGCGTGTTCATTATCTTCACAGAAATATGCCTTGCCCAACGTGTTGGCCTCTCGTGACCTCGAGGCTTTTGTGCTTGATGCATGCGACCTACATTTGAAGACAAGGCATTTCAATGCATGTCGTTCCCTGCGGCATGCATCACATGGTGTAGGTTTGTCAAAAGCGATTTTTAATGGATTTTAATGGGCTTTTGTTGACAAGATCTGGTTTATGGTTATAGATACTGATACTCATATTTGTTTGAGCTTTCGTAGACGTATGCTTATGAACACATGTTGTCGATACAGAAAGGCAAAATCCTAATCTGAACTGAGCACAATTCAAGTATACATCTAGGGGTTTAGATCATTGCTCCGACAGGGTAGTCTCAGGTTTGCATGTGTGCAGATATGTGTGCATGTATAACAGAAGAAAGTTGATCTACTTTGTAGTTCGAGCAGAACAGATCGCGGCGATATAGGCTGGCTGTGTACGACTTTTACTATCACGTAACCTGTCCAAGTGTTTCTTAACAACAGCACTCACTTCGTGGAAATTAGTGTACGTGCACATAAGCAATGCAGAATTTAAAAAAACCCACGCACTGGAGAAAAGTTGCATAGGCCTATCAAAACGGCAGCCCCTACCTCTAGCGGGCTTATCCTACAGAGGCTAAGGCCTAGATCCATCGTACTGCTTGCAGCCCTATTTTGCCTGCATACGGTGCTGTCCCTTGATGCTGTTTGATGTTGCCATCAATAAAACATTTATTTTCGTGGAATCACTTGTCTAAGCCTTTGGTTCTCCCGTGTTGAACGGTCGCAGAACTTCTAGTAAATGCACACGGATACAAAACTTCTCGGCGGTAGATTTATTTCGAAAGCCATTCACACCGGACTGGCCTTGTTGAGGAATACGTCACTGAGACTCGGAGGATCGCTCGTTGAGCACTCAGCTCTGGCCGTACTTTACCGACCGAGACTCGGAAGCAAACAACAGGACCAAAGCGGGCCCCCAAAACGACGACGTATTTGTCAACATGGCCAGTCTGATGCGAATGACTTTCGAAACGGAAATCATTTTTTGCACCCCTGTGCATTTACTAGAGTCTGTGCGACTGGACAACACGGGACAACCAACAGTTTAGACATGTGGGTCTACAGAAATAAATGGTTTACTGATGCCAGCATCAAGCTGAGAGGGACAGCACGGTACGTTGGCAAAATGTGACTGCACGGAGTACGATGGATCTAGGTCTTAGCCTCTATAGAAAAAAATCTATGGGTAAGCTCGTTAGAGCTAGGCAGCCCCGTACAGTAGGCCTGCGCCGCTAAAGGTAGCCATGAAACACATGCTGCTGACTAATTTCAGCTAGCTTAATTTCTACTTTGTGCAAACAGAAATCTGTACCCATTTTTTACTTCACATTTAAACAGGTAACACCGCTAAATATTGACTGGGCAATTCATAATGAGTAAATACCGCTCAGCTCGTACAAACCGAGCAGACAGCGCGCCCTAGATTTGCCAAGACTGACGTCACAAACAAATAAAGATGACGTCACCCGTTACTCGTAGGTCGTTTACGAGTTGCTTAGCCTGTCTAATAAGATCGAGGTCGACGAGGCTCGTGAAGCCATTGGGGACAGTTTCTTTGCGTTTTGTCCAATATTCTTTTGTAGACAAAGATCGATGTAGGAAAGTGTGCCAGTACCTTGCCAAAGGCGTGAACCAGAATGCTGATTTGAGTGTGGCTTTAAACAACAGCCAAATACGGTAACTGAATGAATAAATGAATTAATGGATGGTGCAATTATTAATTATAATTTGTATAAACATATAGGATCAACAGGATTGATATCATAGAGGCGAGAGGATATTCTAAATTTAGTCTTGTTTACAAAAAACAAAATGTAGGCCTAATCAAAGTTTGGCCTCGGTTAATGGTCCCTTTCAGATTCGATTCGCACGTTTTAAGAGAACTTGTGACGAAAGCACCATGCACGTTAATGATGTATTTCAGTCTGTTCCCAGTGTACATCTAATATATTTTCATGTCGTTTCATTCACTAGTTTTGAATACCACCTTTTGTACATATATGTTTAATGATATATAAACCATAGCAAAGTTATTAGGATATACGGAGGTAAAACATATGGGCAATATAGGACCATTGAGCTAATAAGTGTTGCATGAGTCTAGGTATATATCGAGTTGATAAATGATTACTAATAAATATCTCGTATCAATATTTCATATCTATATTAAGTCTGGGGTCTTTGTCGCCATGTGGTTGGTATGCTGGCGCAGCACAATCCCTGTGGGGCGTCTCACAAATGCGATTGTTGCGAATTCGAGACCAGCTCAAGCAGGCTTCCTCACTTTTCGTATGAGGTAAGATCTGCCAACAAAAACGACGGATCGTGGTGGGCTTTCATCGGGCCCTTCCCGGTCTCCTCCCAGTACAATGCTTCAGGCGTCGTCATTTAAGTGAAATATCCTTGTGTATGACCCACAACAACAATACACCAATAATACCGTGAATATGGATATGCCATTTTGTGACCGAACTGCTACCTGAATCTGAAAATAATGAAATTTTCGCTAACACAGGAAAGACAAGTGGGTGTGATATCTACCCTGTGTGGTGGAAGAAGGCGTGGGCTTTGGTTGAGCGTGGGCGGGGGAAAGGGGGGGGAGGGTAATTGGAGATAAATGGGGGTAGTAGTCAATGTAGACACATCTTCTTACATATGAGTACCCGTCATATGAATTGACTTTAAATTTGTACATATATGCATCTTATTCCCAAGTTACAATCTCTGTAGTGTGCCATACGTTTTGTCTCTTATTGAAGAAGGAACCGAAGACTAAGCGTTTCCAGGATAATCAAGCAAATGCCACCATTCCTATGTTCTTGTTTTATCGAGTGTACAAAATTCCGTCTGGAAGCATTTACTGTGTCCTGTCTTTTGAGAGACTTCAAAGGTTTAAACCCACCTTCAAGGCCGACAATGTATGGAAGCCGGATGATGACATCTCGTCCCGCGCCACGAGAACGGTACTATTCGCGCGCGATTTGCATCGTCCTCGGCCATCCGGCTTCCATAACATCGTGACTAGTTTTGCAAGTTTTCCTCATCTTTTCTTTCTTATATGTTATATATGTGGTGTATAATAACAGTGTTGTTAGCAAATAGGATTGAAATATTTAGGTGTTAGGTCTTCGTTTTAAGTAAATATGTATATGCGATTTAGCGGTTTCTTCCAGCCAGAAAACTGAGCGTTACAGAATAAGTGAAATATTTCCGAGTGCCCCGTCGAATTTGCAGCAACCGAATTAATACATAAACAAATAAATAGATCGTTATAATTTCATGCAATCTCTGTGAAAATATATATAACATTGGGAACAACTGTGGATACATGTCTTACAGCAGAAAGTACGGCTGCTAATTCTAACGAAAATCGATTTATTTCTTTGTATCATTTGTGTTTACTTAAGAATTTTTCTCTTACACGACGACGGCCAGCATTACGGTGGGGGAAACCCGGTAGAGTCCTGCGGAAACCGACGACCGTCCGCAGGTTGTTGTTGGACCACCCTACGTACGACTGGAGAGGACGCCGGTTGGAGCTGGGCTTCCAGCGAAATTAGAGGGGTTTATTTCAGCATATAGGTAAAATATATATTACTAATTAAATGTCCTACGAGATCCACATTATAATTTCAAAGCAGGACGACTTATTTTGTGGGGCATTTTTTACTACGAGACGCATTATAACTAGTTGTGTAGTTGAAGTGTTTATCAGTGAATAAATAGTTTTGTTTTCGGAACTAAATTATATGAGATATTTAGATACACCAAAACGGACAATATATCTTATTTCGCGCATGAACAAAACATTCGCAAATGATTTATGCAAACGTCTATAGTGAAATAGTTTATGGAAACATATTCTTTGTATTTTCATACAAATCGGAGACATGTAAGTCGGAGCCAAGGTGTTCCTTTCATAGCGGAAACTCTCAATCAAACTGCGCTGAAAGAGGAAAACTCATATTGAAAGCGGCTGAATGATAGTATAACTGGCCCATACTTCTACAACAAGGCGAGAAGTACCCCGCTGTCCATAGCTCTGCTTGGGGTACGTCACACGTTTTGGTGTACGTGTACCCATAAAACACTTAGGCACTACACAAAACCTGCAACGTTTTGTCAGGAAGTGACGCGTTTCACTCCATCTGAGTAGCCCGCCAGAGTCTCTGATTTTCCACTGCTATATTACTATATTATTCACTTTTGTACACGGGTAAAGCTACATAAAATTTCTACTCGAGCCGGTCAAACACGTTGTATACTAGCTATTTAACCAATATATGGTCACTGTCATAGAGCAGATTTGTCTCTCCACTTTTCTACCATTTTCGCTAAGGGACAGAATTAACTGACATGGCAAGCACATGTTAAAGGCATGAAATCACTGTGCTTGTCATTATCAATTTCGTCCACAATTGTACAAGAACCAAAAATGCCGTAAGAACTAAGGACATGCATGATTTATTGTTTACTTATTTATTTGACTGTTTTTTTTTAAGCCGTACTCAAGAATATCTGACATCGGTCAGCATTAGAGTAGAAGACAACCAGTTTTCTACCAGACAGATGCAAGAATGGAGTTGATTTTCTCGGCATTTACAGACAGACCCGCTTTCAGTGGCGCATACAAGCTGAAGAGGAAGTGTATAAATAAAATGGTACTTATGGACATACAACGTCTTGACTTATTTGCGGATGTTAGTATCGCCTTCCATTTTTGTAATACTTTTATTTCTATTTCGAATCTTGATTCTCAGACGTATCAAAAGCATGCGTTGGAGTAGTTACAATTGTGGGGAACAAGGGACAAAACTCTCGTGAACAAATCGCCGATACATCGCCTTACCTCCCTCGAACTCACGGTGCTCTCTGAGCCTCCTTCTTTTTTTTTATCTTCCACTAAATCATCCATGGTTCCAATTAAATAACATATGATAGGCACCCCTATTTTACACAATCTGTAAGAATTGGTATGAATGAATTGAATCTTGCGATCAGAGATTTTTAATAAAACTTAAAGGACAAATTTTCATACCTCTTTAGGACAGTTCACCAATACATGGCGATAGCATGTTACGAACCGGAAGCAGTTATGATTTTGGATATGAGAATGGTAATATTCATGGTCAAAGCAAAATGGATATAAGACACTTTTGAAATTAACCAAGAAAAACAAATACCAGTCACAATATGAAAACCACATTAACTATAGTTTATATAAATTATCTTAACATGTTGACAAATATGTTTTGAATATTTTAAAGGACGTCTAGGTGAAATTGGGGGCCTCCGTGGTCGACGGGGCTATCGCCCCAGCGAGAGATAATGACACAGGTGTCTCTCACCAATGCGGTCTCTTTGAGTTCAGGCCCAGTTCATAATGGCTTCCTCTTTAGCCGTACGTCGTAAGGTCCGCAAGCAGCCTGCGGATGGTCGTGGGTTTCTCCCGGGCTCTGTCTAGCTGCCTCCCACCATAATGCTTGCCGATGCCGAATAAGTCAAGTATTCCTGAGTACGGACTGAAACACCAAATAACTAAATAAATATTCCAATCAACATTAATTAACATCGACAGCTACTGGGCTACATGTCTATTTAAAGGACAAAACGTTAGACGAGAAGGGCCTGCTGTATTCAGCAGACCCACAAAGTCGGGATCTAGTTGCTTTAGCTGCCTTTTAGGCCATATTGCCTAAGAGGGCTGAATATAGGCGATGAAACCGACAGTCAGATACTGGTTCTCAACTAAACCGGGCGTTCCGGTTGATTGATCGCAAGATCAGTTTCCAAAACGACAAATAACCGAAATCACCAAAGAACTAAGAAAGTACATAAAATAAGAAAAAATATAGAATGGATCCTCATAAAGAGAAGCAGTCAACAGTTTTCAGTGATAAGGAAAGGACGCAATGGATGTTCTAAGCGGATGTCCCATACTTTTCACAGCGGAAAATCAGTAAGCATATATCTTGAACGGAATTCCGGACCTGACGATCAGATCCCGCAGATCCTTATATGGTGTTCACTAATTTGTTACGGTGAACTTTCCATACTGTGCGTGCTTACACAGCAATAAGCCAGATGGTGGTTTCCAGTGCGCATACCGGGAATCCTTCACTGTTAGATTAAACGAGCCCTCGAGTGTATGTTAAAGCATTGTAGTCCTAGGAAGTCACACAAATCAGCTCATTTTGTGCAATTTATGTTGATCTTTGTAACATTTGAGATTATTTCTGGGCACGAGGACAGTTTCAAGTGGAAATCTCAATGAAAAACACTGAAAAAAATAGAAATGAGTTGAATAGTTTGTAATGTTAAAACATAGGCATGAATGACTACGTGCCTACGTTTATCCATTGTACCACGCGTTCTGCTCATGCGCAATTAAGCTCAGCTGGAACCGCTATTTGGCTTAAGGATACTGGAACCCCTCGTGACGAAAATTTCACATTTTGCCTTGTGTAGTCCAAAATATTAATCAAATTTGGCCATATGTATATAAACATGAAAGCTTAAAGACTGATGATTTTAAAAAAGCTTTTGAAAGTTACCTATGCTTAATATTAATCGAAATGAAGAGAAAATTTGCCAAAACTGGTACTGTTTTTCTAAAGGCTATTTTTCGACAATTTTTCAAACTTTAAAATTTAAGTATGTAGCAACATGTGTGCCAAGTTTAGTAGCATTATACCGAAAAATAAGCGAGAAAAACGTATTTCACCACAAAGCCTTGTCAGAAAGGAAAGGGAGAAAAGGGCCAAAATGTCTGGAGAAGTATTATGTGTGATAAAATTCGTCATTAATTCATTTGAAAATTAATTTTAATGAACAATATCAACATAGTGATGTTAAATTTTAAAACTCATGCTCCCTGAAACATAGGTGTTTTATCTGAGCAAATCGTCCTAAAATGTATTTGCAAATCCTTCCCCCCCTCCCCCCAATGGCACCCCCACTGGATGATTAAGGCTGTTGTTTTAGTTAATAGGTCTAGGTAATCCTGCTTGAGTACCTTCACAAGCAGCCATGCACAGTTTATACCAGGGGGCAATATTTATTTACCAGAGGCAGGTCTATTCACTGTAAGTAACCCTCTCAGTGAGCCAATTCCCCCTAATCCTGGGAAACTAAGAAAAACACATCTGCTTTGGTTCACAACATGTTTACAGTTTTGGTCAAACTTAAGGTGTTTAAAATTCGAATTTGGTTTTCAAATTTAAATGAGAGGAAAGATAGGAGAATGGAGAATAAGAATGTGAAATAAAAAAAAAATTGACCAAATTTCACCTCAGAGGAGTTATAGTATCCTTGAAGGGCGATGTTAGTGTCATGGCATCCTAAGATGTTAGCTACATTGGTAAGAGAGTTACTGCCCTGGGACGTTCCGAGGGTTATACCTCCGTGTGGTCAGTCAACAGGCTTCGAGTTCAAAACGATGTTAAAGTAATTTAAGCGACGCCAAAACCAAAGACATGCTAAGCCCAAATCCATTTCACACCCAAAGTGATGCTAAACCTAAAACCATGTTAAAATTCAAACTGAGGATAAACCCAAGGCGATGATGATCAAAACAAAAAGTAGCAAGTTAATAACAGGTCGTACACAAGAGATCGAAAACTGTTCCCCATTTCCACCTACGTAGCGGGCTCCTCGGATCGACACTATGTGAGTTTTAAACTGGACTCGTATCTCTGATGTATACTGATCATACATCTATAATGTAACAAAATTCCTGGGGAATTAAAGATCATTAATGCTTGCTTTATACCGGAGAAAACTCTGTCATTGTCTTTGTCAACTATTACATACATGTACGCTCAGTATATAAGGTATATAGCATTATTACATATGCAACTTACATACGCTCAATAAATAACGTATATAACATTATTACATACGCAACTATTACATATGCTCAATATAAATGTATATAACAGCGCCAATTCTCAGACATTATTAACATGTAAATCATACGTCCGTAGTTTTACTGGATGTCTGGTATACCGCTCAGTGACAGTTCTGGGTATTCTACCAGCTCTGTCTGGCAGATTTATGCTTCTCCCAGGTTTGTTGCGTGTCAATATTTACGATCTCCGCTCCTCTCTGACACGGCTCGGCTGTATATACACACCGGGCAACTGGCCGGAAAAAGTGCGCTTTTGCGGATCGATCTGTGCGTTGTACTTTTTTCTCAGCCAGAGCTTGATTTATAGCGCTAATTACAGGCGGGGGCTGATATCTGCCCACAAGTTAACGCCCAGGATGACTTAACACGACGATCTGTAATTATTACGATCATTACGTAATTACATCAGTATTTATGAAATCAGAACAGATATAAATGGCAGACATTATCTGGCTGTTTGCTTCCCGCTGTCCGATGATCTTTGACAGTTTTTTGAAAATTTTTTCGGATTATTTTTTCCTTGTGAGAACAACACAGTGACTCCGGAGCAGAGCGTTTTGTGTCTTGGAGCAGCACGATGACTCAGGAGCCTCTCTCCAACGCTATCGTTGTAAGTTGAAGAGCGGCTCACATTGGCTTACTCTCCGGTCAAACGTGGGATGGCCTCTCAGCAACTTGCGGATGGTGGTGGGCTTCCCCCGGGTTCTGTCTGGCTTCCTTCCACCATAATGCTGGCCGCCGTGGTATAAGTGAAATATTCTTTAGTGCGTTATAAAACACCAATCAAATAAATAAACCAAGTAGGCTTGGATGCCTATCTCTCACAACAACCAATCAAAGACGTCCCTGTGTCTCTTTGAATCACCTAATTTTCAAGCCCATCTTCATGTTACTGCACACATCTGCATCCGTGTTATTTGCTTCTGTTTCATAATTTATTCAGTTGTTTATTTTATTTGTTTATTCACCAATGCAGTACAAAAAGAGTATATAGACAGTGAAACACAAATCCATAAACATATAGATATGTACACAAAGGAGTTACCACTTTGGCGGGATTAAAGCAAATATAAATTTTAAGGAAATAAAATGGAGAATATCTATACCAAGGCAACACAGGCAGTATAAAAATGGACCTGTGCTTATGTTTGTTAGCATGCACTCCAATACACGTTTCACCGTTGTTCTTTTATTTGTAAATACCTGTATATTGTTATTGACGCCGCTTCTTGGCAATTCAGTGATACGCCTGTCCTTTGATAACTGCAAATGTAGGTCGACATGTGGTATACGAATGTCAAACAGATAAGATCTGAGAAATTAAGTCGGCAAGGTGAATCAGCAGCTTTATATCTGACATAAAGATTCCCTCTGCTGAGTTGCTTTGTAGTAATCAGTGAGCAATTTTGTGGTGCCGTACTTGCCAGGATCGGTATGTACGCCTTCTTGTGGGTAATGGCTACTCTGTGTTTATCATGCAAGCATCGGAATAGATGTCCCCATTTAGAAACAGCCCGACATATATACTATAAGGTGATTTATCCCTTACCCAAATGGAACCAAAACAGTGGGAAGCCCAAATAAGTAGGTCTAGGTGTTGCAGGCCCGAGTTGGTCATACGGGCGAAATCCTGGTTGTGGGTTCCACGGAAGCGAAGCCCCTCAGGAGGAAATATGTTGACGTATTTTTACTGTGTTTCAGAAGCTTCTGATTACAGTTTTACACACAATTCTTTGTTATTCAAGATGAGAACGCCGTACAAAGGTTTCGTCATTCTAATGTGTTTATGCTGCAACGACGGATTACGTTCATTATGATAATATAAATATCTATTATTGGTATCTACCAATGTCAGTCGTGTCGGTACTTATTTTATCAGAATCAGAAGGCTGTTACCGCTAAGGACGCACAAAACTAAAAAAAAAAACATCATAAAATCACCTATGATTGACGGACATGATTTTCATTAAAGAGGTTGTAACTAAGTATAAGACTACAGCACAGAGAATAAAACCAGAGCAGCGACGACGACCTGATAGTTGGTAGATGGTCAGACATTGCCGATTTGATTCGGCCATTTGTCTGTTTACCTCAGATAGGGTTTTATTGTAAATGTCCATGTAAACTAAAGCTCATTTTTGATACTTTGGCAGCTTGTTGTTCACGTATTAGTAGACCGAATACGTTAATTTTAAAAAATGATGGCTCAGCTGGTTAGCGCGCTACCGCAGCGCAATGACCGAGAAAGCCTGCAACCAATGTGGTCTCCGTGAGTTCAAGTCCAGTTCATGCTGCCTTGTTCCCCGGCCGTACGTGGGTAGGTCTGCCAGCAACCTGCGGATGGTCGTGGGTTTCCCCCGGGCTCTGCCCGGTTTCCTCCCACCATAATGCTGGCCGCCGTCGTATAGGTGAAATATTCTTGAGTACGGCGTAAAACACCAATGAAATAAATAAATAAATAAATTAAAAAATGATTAACACTGACTGGGTGTTTCAGACAAAAGCACCTGTTATAGCACTAATACAACAATTTTAATACAATACCTAGATTACATGTATAACATGTGCACTCAGGTAATAAAGATGACATGAAATGTATGTTTTCACGTTGTTCCCTTATTGACCATCAGAGTTTGGCCTGGGGCTAATTTATACGGTGTTCCTCTGACCTTGGGCACTCAAATATCGGCAGTTTTACTACCTACGTGCATGCAGCTACTCTTTCGAATTGGCACCAGTTGTTGATTGGACCTTGGACTTCCTCAGGTATATATCTGTACGAACTTGGCATGTAGCCTCGCTTACCTCCCTTGACCGCCCTTGCATGTTCACAGATTGACACTTCCACTTGTTCGTGTGGCCCAATATCCAAATTTAGATATCCAAATAGATAACAGTCTCTGTTGCATATTTCAACATGACAAGGACTAGGTCTTTATTATACCTCCTTCATGTGTACAAACAGACTTGTTGGACTTTGAATCTACGATTGCCTTCATGAAATAGCTTTGACAGCTTTTGTCATTTGTGTGGTATGTGCACGAAACGAGGGCGATGGACAGTTTTTTTTTTGGCCAAGATACTACGACCTGAATTTGGGCTGTGGATGACAACTTGACCTAGATCCCTGTCACTCCTGGCTGTCAAATTCTGCTGTATTTATGGACAGTTCATCTTAAGTTGTCCATGACGTTGTCCATGTAACAGGGGTCGGTTCTTCACCATTTACCGTTGTCCGACGTAGACTTCACTCTGAAGGTCAAATTGGTGGGAAAGGACTGTGTTTTGGTAATTCGGCATAACAAAGTCTGCTTTATCTACACTGGTTGCCTGACAGGTGTTTCTAGCTTGTACGATTCTTCGAAAAGAGGATAAAGGTGAGTATAGTACACGATGAGTTTGTGTAAATTACACTTTCAATCAAATCAAATTTCGTGCTGGCTTTGGATAAGTCTAAATTTTGTTGAAGATATATCGTATTCCAGTAATAAGGCATGTATTTCACAAGATGGAGGGGATTCGTCAGTAACTTGCCAAATGTCGGTGGAATGCTCCGGGTGCATGCTGTCCTGCTTTTCCACGTCTGAAAAGCGATTTATATGGAAAAAAATTTGATTGTGGTAGTGTGGCATGATTAAGCATATCGCCTTATATAACTCAACCAGCAAGATCCCTTGCTCCACCTGCAAACCAGTTTACCATCCCTTGAAGGTACTGAAACCATTTAGCAGTTGAACATGCCGTTCACTGAGCTGTTTATTGATGTAGATGGCCCACACTGATCGCGCGTTCCAAAATGACTCACATAAGATAAGTCGTTAACCAGTGAGATACTACAGCCGCAGTATGTTGGCAAGTTTGTGGCTTTCATTTCCCTGGCGAAATACTGCCGCTTACGCGACGTCTGGTATATTTCCCCCAACAAGAAGCTTGACAGGTGCTTTGTGACTTATATGCTTGGACAGTGCGCGGCATAAAAATGAGCTGCATGTCACTGTGTCACCGCAAATCTCTACCGCGGCTTCTGGAGCATCTTCTCTTATTGCTGACAAAGGCGTTGTTCTCCGCATTTCTGTAAAGGTGGAAAATGTTTGCAAATATCCCTGAATCATGAGCCGGGTCGACATCTTCCCAAACTGTAATGGACTGGCCCTTCGCCAAAAGTCAACCTACGCACAAGGCTCCATTCAAATCCCGGGATAGCTTTTCCGTAGAGTTACACACAGGCAGACGGGAAGATCAGAAGGGCTGGCCAGAAAGATAATCAAACACACACACAGAAAGACAAACTTACAGACCATTCAGATAAAGGAGATAAGCTGACCAAACAGACATTCAACCGAGAGAGACAGAGAGAGTAACAGACACACAGAGAGACAGACAGAGAGCCAAGCAACCAGACAGACTCGATATGTGAATCATTGTTTTACTTTTTTCATGTCAGTTTTAACCTTCCCCTTTTAACATTCAGGGGGACTACATCATGAATTGTCCTCGTCACAGATTAGGCGTCTTCGTGCTGTGTTTTTCTGTCATAGCAACAGTTCGTGGCATCGACGTTGTTATAGAAAACACAAAGCATATTGCGCATGCACAGCTGACAGAGGCCGGAAGAGAGGCTAGTCTTTACGGAAGTCGGGCTTGTTATAGTGAGTATGCATCAAGATCTACTGGTGTGTTATAAAACAGAGTTTTTTTTTATCATAATGTCATGTAACAACATAAATAATATAAAAGACTACAGCACGGAGAGTAAAACCAGAGCAGCGAGGACAAGGTGATAGTTGGCAAACGGCCTGTGAAATTTGGTCACAAATGAATTTACCTCAGTTAGGGTTTTATTTTAACTGCTCATGTAAATTTTTAAGAAGTAATGGCCTACGTCCTCCACACCCTCAGCACCTTAGCTAAAGCAGAATTAGCTAAAAAATGCAGAGATGTTGAATGCAGTTTACTAGACGTCACAGCTATAGAATTACTCGTATTGCTGTAATGTCGTCACTTTTCATACATGTACACGGTAACATGAAAACAATGCACCAGGAAAGACCAGGAAAGCAAAACTATATGTTTACGGTGCAATGAATGGTAATAGAATGCCATATAATGTGTAGAGTTGAATACGGCCACAGATTGTAAATTCTGAACCAACACTTTCTCATTTGAAAAGTGCAAGTTCAACAAGGCTGAAGACTGTGGCACTGGATACGACGATCGACAACTTCTGGTAGAAGTCCAAATCCAAACGGAGCAATGTAATTTCAGATAACGCCCCCTCCCCCTCTAAACCTCCCCTACAAAGAGAAAGAAAAAGAAGAAAAACAGAAGTAATCAAAACAGACCCAGAAGTTGGCTGGCATGGTTAAAGCACTGCCGCGCTGTGCACACCATTTCCTTGACTCCAGAGTTCACGGGCTTGAAACCAGTCTTGGCAGGTTCAGTTGTGGCTTTATGTCAGGTGGTTTGTCATGTACCCGGTTTACTTCAGACAATCCACTACTCTTCGGTTTCCCGAACCCTTTAAACCTGATCATCGGCATGCAGGTCAAAAATTATTGAATACCAATCAAACAAGTAAATAAATACGATGATGAAGTGTTTACTAAAGATGACAAAGTTAACTCCAAAGTAACTAAATCTTTCATGTGAAAACCAGATAAGTTAACATCATATGCTGAGGCCTGTTTCTCAAAAGGGTCAACTTTAGTTGGATTCTTGAATGGAAATCGTCAAAAAATGTTCACACTCTGGCTTGAGGACAACACAACATGGGAGTTGATGAAAGGCGTTATCGGACGCAAATACTTCCTTACACCAGTTACTGTCCCCCAGACAGCGCACTGTCCAGTATTCAAACTAGCTATGCAATCGTGCATAAAATCATTCGCTTTTATATGTGATCATGTATTTTACATAACTGTGTAAAGTGTACTACCAGTTACACACTACTGTGACTAGATATGAATCATTTTCAACGTCCACTGAGTGTTCTGTTCTTTCTGGTATTGCAAAATAACTGTTTTCAGTACGCCTAACCGGTATTTCTGCGTTATGGAGCTTCAAACAAGTCCACGTGGCTATGTATGTTGAAGCAATGCAATTCTCGACGAACAACCAATTCAGATAGTTTCTTAAAAGGTCTAATGTCTTAGAGACTTCACATCGTCGTTTCGATTGAAAGACCCGAGGAGTCCTGCATTAGATGGGGCCGAAGGTTGTAATATTGTAGCATACGCATAAATGACCATGTGCAGTTGTTTATCCCGCCTGTGACGCATCCTGCTGGAAACGGCTATCTGGTTTACAGGGGGATTGTATTTGTATTTGGTAATGTCGTTTGTCAGGGTGAATCTGTACAGCCCTTTATGTATTCGTTCTCACTATCTGTTTACAGACTTGCTGGCCGTCCTCTCCAAGACGTACGGCAAGCACTACATTAGGTGAGACGTCTTACATTCAACAAAAGACACTGTTTCGCTGGGACAGTTTGTTTTTTATTTTATCGATTTTATTAAATGGCGATGTAGGAAAGTACCGTTTCACTTCTGTCGCTGAAAATAAGTGTTAATTTAAACATAGTTGTTTACTCAGAGGAGATTTAAAAGCAAAACACACATGCACGTTAACAGACGGGGATTCATTGTATAAGAGTAAGAGTTTGAAGTATGTCGATCTATTGAGACACTGGGTTCTTGTTTTCTAAGAAATGTATCTCTGTATTGAAAAAGTTCATGGGCACTAATTTTCAGTTCAGTGAGTTAAGGGAAAGAAAGATACTTTACTAGTACTTACTGATCTTTGGTCACCGTTATGGGTGATATAGAATCACTTGTAATTGCTATTACATTTGTTCTGTTTACATGACATTGATGTATACTAAACATTTTCTTACCAACAAATGATATGGAGTACAATTTTTCATTTACATCAGATAAGGGCGCGCCCTTTCTCCGAAATGTGTGTACACTGGTGATTATTATTAAAATAAATATACCGTTGCCACTAAAATGCTTGCGCGAAAGTAAGACCTAAATTGTAAGACATCTGGATGCAATACATATTTGCTTAATGGCACCATATAAACTAGACTGGTTCACAATTTGGTTACTGATTTTATTCATTGGCTTAAAAAATTCATTCCCTTACTTCATTATTTAAAACCTCTGACTGCTTCTCTTTGCGTCCTATTTTCTAATCTTTTATATACATTCTTAGTTCTTTTAGTGGTTTGTGTTATTTGTCGTCTTGGAAACTGGTGTTGGGATTATTTACCCAGATTGCCCATTTTAGCTGACGACTGGTATACGAATGTCGGTTTCGACGCCAGGGTTCGTAATGTCACTTGTGTCTGTTTAAGATCACACATGCGCAATTCGAGCAAATGGGTTCAAGATTTGGCTCCGAAATGAAGTACTGGAGCACTGATTGGATAATAATACTACAGAAAGAGTCCAGGTTGTTGATACACAATGAATTTCTATACTGTAATTTTGTACCCAGTTAAATACATCATTTTCTTGTGGGCTTTGGACAGAACTGAAAACGTTTTGCCAGAGTTGCTACCCGTCTCCTGGAGGTAACAAGGATGACAGAATGCCATTACGTTACTTCCATGAGCAGACGTTCAAAAATGGTGGGCATGCTAGATTGATTTTTTGATGTGTTGTGGGGAGAAGTACAAGGTGTGTGTGGTGATACGGCATGGCACCACGCGAAAGTTTAGGAATATATATTTTTGGGATTAAAGTTGACAAATCTACTACATAAATAGTAGGAAAAATCAATGCGCTCGTGTAACCTTAAACCAGACTCTCCTTGTCATATTTCTTTCTGGTAGTCTCACCTCTCTACCCCCACCCCACCCAACCCCCGAGGCAGTGTCAGTGCTTCAGTAGGCCTATGTCACTCTTTTAGTAAAGCTAATTTGGTTACGGGTATATTTGCTAACCCATAAACTAAGACGAGCAAACGCCAGTGATTAAATTGCTACTGTCATCGAGTCATCATTAATAATTCATACCAATAACCCGTGATATCATAGCAAATAAACCTGTCCAAGTCGCTGGCGGCAAGCTCTGTTGATATATGGTGACACTTCAAAGGCCCTTCCCCAATGCTGCGGACTACCACAACCGCGACTACAAATACATTTACATGACATAGCCAGTGTGCCCGTTTCACTTCTGGCAAAATTTAAACAGTCACCGAGAAAATAGGACCGGTTCTATCTTTGCTGGACCACATGCATGTCGTCCTGATGTCGCCGCGACTTGACGTTGGCAAGTGAGGAAGGTACCACAGAAAATAGAACGTTCTATCTTTGATGTTGTAGTTGCAGTTGTGGTTGTCGGCGGCAGCGGAGACGGGCCTTAAGGCGTTCTGTCTGGTAGAAAGAGACATAAACCCAAATCCTTCGGTCATATACCAAAATACCCAGAGTTTAATGACAATTCACTGAAAATTGTTTTTTTAACTAATGTGGCGGGATCAAACAAACGGAATCGGTTCCTTTGTAGTATCAGCATGCTATTAAGTCATTCCGTAAACAGAGTTATTTCAGTTTTCATCATGTGATACGCATTTAAAGCTTTCAGGATTTTGAATACACACACATCATAATTTGAGTGCAAAAAGATGTTTAAATATTTTGCTTTATTGAAATCGTGGAGAAAAATAATGACACCACAAAGTGTATATGGGATTGGTTTGGAATGTGTTGGTAAACAGTGTAGGGAAACGCCATTATACAGGATACAGATTAATTAGTTTGTTTACGCTACGGCTATGTACGCAATGATTTATACCACGAGACAGGTGAATGTCCGGATGAAAACAAGACAAATACAACCGGAAATGCGGAAACCACATGTTCTTGTGACGTGCTTGACAAACTTCATATAACGTATTTATTTATTTGATTGATGTTTCCAACTCTACTCAAAGATATATCACTTTTACCACCCCGGGCGGTTTTGAGTGCCGCGAAGATTGGAATGTCTCAATTAATTCGCCGATGTCTTTGGCAAATATCACAAGAATTTTCCCATCTGTTGCACATAGAGTGGAGGTTGTCTCCTGACCATATTTGATGTAGTTTTAATGATAAAGTAAGAAATATATCTATTGTGCTCAATGTGAAAAATAAAATTTTAGGGTACATTTCGGTATTTCTATAGTATTAAACTTGTCAGTTGATTAATTGCAAAAAACGGATGACATAAAGATCTTCCTGTAGATATTACTGTTAAAAACCATTTGGGGGTACATTTGGGTGTTTCTAATATGAGAGGATCGATGACAGGAAAGTGGATGATTTGAAGCTGGTCCTAAAAATGATATAACTGTGAAATGCTGGTAAATAGCATTTTCGGCATGGATATGAGAACTGTTTCATTAATCCCTGCTTACCTTGCAGATATACAGATCTGTACTCTTCCATTCACTAACCTTGAACTCGGTCTTTTTGAGTGTGCTGCCCTAAACATGTCAAAGCTATACACGTCATAAAGATTCTACCTTTGACCCCAGAGTAATTCTGACGTAATATCACCTAGCTATTGGTAAATAATAAAGACGATAAGGCACAATTTCTGTTATGATCAACCCTATTGAGGTGACAGAAAATTTCATGGTCTCCAAGTCTAATGGACCCATCTGTTATAGTTCAAATGAAATATTTAATTTGTGTCAATCGACGCGACCAACTTTATAGTTCAAGTGAAATGATAAAGATTTGTTCTATGGGCAGCATGACCAATGCTAGAATTCAGCTGAAATATCGAGGATGGGGGCACTGTTGAAACAAATCACCTTTGCTAACAATTGAAAAATCCTAAAAATATAACTAACACTATAATTCAGAAGAAACTTCACCATATTTCTCCGGTCATGTGTTGCAAAATGCTTGTCACCACGTGTACATGTAATATATGACACAATGAACCAGAAGCCTCTCACCAATTCAGTCGCTGTGAGTTCAAGTCCAGCTCATGCTGGGTTCCTCTCCGGTCGTGGGAAGGTCTGCCAGCAACCTTCGGATGGTTGGCTCTGCCGGTTTGCTCCCACCACAATGCTGGCCGCCGTCGTATAAGTGAAATATTCTTGAGTACGACGTTAAACACCAATCAAATTAATAAATAAATAAATCAATCAATCAATCAAAGCAATTGGCCATCCCTATGCTCCCCCCTCCTATTTTGTTCCCTATATATTTCAGTTTTCTTTTCAAATAGCGAAGAGATACATGAGAGATCCCGATGTATCACATCAAACATAATTCCTGCCTCCAATTTAGGACGCCTTTCTTTCATATTATTTTCCCCCTTTATATACTACTCAATGATATGTTTCCTTTCGTGCAGTATTTCCCTGAAACCAAAATAGTATTGCTGTTTAGAAACATTTCATCTAAAATACCCCGATCCATTTTTCTTTTTAAACTGGATTTTCTATTAAAATGCATTATTTTTTCAACCTAGATTGCTTTCAGTCCTGGTTCAACAAATACAACAGCTTAAGACAGGAGGCATAACCTCACGCTCGAAACGGTCAAAAATGCTTTTAGTTGATAAAATTTGCCCAAAGACAAGGGAGGTATAGACATTAAATATTAACAGCTTTATAAATGGCAGTTGTTCTTATAAACACTCGAAAGTGGTTAACCTGAAGCCGAAGATATACCCATGAGACTACGTCAGCCAGAAATAATATATTTTCGTTCGTCCTCCATTCAATGTTTTATTTGCGTTGGCCTTATTAGCTCATTGCAAAATGTTATTGTAATAAACTGTGAGTTTCTTTTGGGCCCAAGAACACAAGCTCACAACCATGTGGATGTGTTTTCTGATCAGCCTGCTTTCCTTCATGACGTTATATTTTTGAAGTTTTCAGCGTCTGTATGCTAAGACACTTGTATATATATCCACGCGGGGTATATCTCTTAAGGTCGCCGGGTAAAAAACTTAAATAAATATTTTAACAGTGAGAAAGTTATATCCTCGACTGAAAAAAAAAATAATGAATGGGAGAAAGTGGGTGTGTAAAAGCATTTTTCTCGTGAGAATTCCTACGCATAAGAATCTGTTTAGGGTTCATTGTTAAGTGATTCTTACATGTTACATGTATTTTGTACCGCCTCAGTGGCATGGTGGTTGGAGCCTCTGCCATGAGGTGGGGAGATCAGGGATCAATCCCGGGTTGGGTCATACCAAAGACTTTAATGATGGTACTTGTTGCTGCCTGGCTTGGCACTCAACACTGAGAGGTTAGAGCAAGGGAACAGGACTGGTCGGTCCGGTGTGAGTATAATTTGACTGAGTGGGGTGTCATGTCTGGTGTCTTCCGTGTGATGTTCCAGTGGCAGAACATTGTAAGGACTCCTCGTCGTCACATGACTGAAAAATTGTTCAGTTCGACTTAGGACTCCAAGCAAACATACATACATATATTGCGTATGTTTACTCGGATTTTATTGCGCGCGTAACAATGTTTCCTTGCTCTACCCTCTGAGTGCACAGTGCCAAGGGAGGCAGCAACAAGTACCATTTTTAAACGTCTTTGTTTGACCCAACCCGATATAACCCAATTACGCGCAATGAATACACATCGCAACTTTTACATCTATTACACATGCATGTACACTGATGACAGCAGCAAATGTTCTTTAAAAAAAACTGTTGTACGTGAATAGGTCTACCAGCAACCCGCGGATGATCGTGGGTTTTCCCCGAGCTTTGCCGCCGTCGTATATTAAGTGAAATATTAATTAAGTGACTAGGGTGTAATACACTAATCACTACATAAATGAAGAAATAACTGACAAGAGCTGATAAAACATTGTATTATTTGCTTGATACCATTAGACTGGGCTATCTGTAGATATTTGTGTATTTCTAATGCATCCCGCTGACCAGGAGACGTTATTGGGATGCTTCTATTTCACTGATTTATGTCTTTAGAAAGCCATACGGCAGATGTGTGTTTTATATAGTTGAAAATTAGGGAAATAAGAAGTGATGCTGTTGAGTTTGTGAACAGGGTCATCAGTTATATATTTTCTGATTGAATTGTATCAGATATGTAAGACAATATAGAAGTGCATACACATATCAGTGTACTATTTGAAAGGGCGTGCCTTCGTTACTTAGTCGGTTAGGGCGTTAGCGCAGCGCAATGACCCAGAAGCCTCCCACCAATGCGGTCGGTGTGGGTTCAAGACCAGCTCCCTCTCAGGTCGTCCGTCGGAAGGTCCACCAGCAACCTGCGGATGTTCGTGGGTTTCTCTCGGGCTCTGCCCATTTCACTCCCACCATAATGTTGACCGCCGTCGTATAAGTGAAATATTCTTGGGTACGGCGTAAAACACCAATCAAATAAATAAATCAAATATGGGGATTTAAATCAGATATGTAAGTGAATATATATAGAAGTGTATGCATACATTAGTGTCCTATAAGAAGGATTCTATTTAATTCACAGAAGAGAAACCTTGTTGGTTAGCCAGATGGGTCAGTTTTTAGCAGACCTTGACGATGTGCTGACCGATGGGGTGACCAGCCTCTCCAAGACTGTTAACACCACTCTCGACCTACTAAACCAGTTGGTTGATCATGTTCTCCATCCAGAGCTATTCCACATCCCTGATAGACCTTTGACAAGGCAGGTGGATGACGTCATAGGTATGCCTGAATAAACAATTTGAACGTTCTGCTAAAAAAATATGCAATGCTCTTGGTTTTGATCAGTATAGGTCAAAAGCTAATTTAAGATACCCTATGCTCCTACACACGTTGCCTTGTTGCATGAAAGCTACATTCTTTTCTCTGGCTGGCCAGATAAGTTACTGGCAGCGACCAGAGAACGGTGGAGAAGGGAAGGTAATTTGTCAGAAAGATTACATTATTTACCAGTTATAGCTATACGTGATATTTTCATGGCAAAGTCAGTGCGGGTTCAATCCCGGAGTTGGACAAAGGATATGTAGATTCCCCCGCTTGCATTGTTCGTATGGACCTTGTTGCCGATAAATGGTGGACGGCATTCCTAAGGTCATTTGCCCAGCCGTATACATTCATTAAACACCACTTGTCCTCTGTCAGTACGGCGTATAAGTTCTGAGCTTTCTGCTTTGTTCAAATTGACTTTCTAAAACGAAATAGGTTAGAAAATCCCCTGCCATTAACATGACTGAACTGTGCAATAGTGTCGAGGGACGTGAAACATTAGCCACATGGATTTAGTTGTCCTCCAACGAGGGAATTCTGATCATGCGCGCACGAAACAGCTATCTCGTTTGTACGGACTTGCACCTAGAACTTTGACCTTGGGTTGAAGTGTACCCTAATGAAAATCAACTTTTTTGAAATTTATTTCAGAGGAGGGCAAGCGTGCGGCAGATGAAGACAGTGTCATTTTGTTTCAAAGTATTTTGCACATAATGGGAGAGTATTTCAAGGGGTATGCGGCGGACGAGGACTCCTCACTGGGACGATCAGCTCGTCAGGACAAAGATATGCCTGAGGTTTCCAGTGGCATGAGACAAGTGGCAACAGACACATTTAGTATAGTTGACAAGGAAACAAAAGAGATTTTAGAGGTACGTGATTCACTTGTCCGCACATGCGCATTGGCTCAGCACCACATGCGCAGTGTATTTTCACACATACGCGTGTTTCCACACAAGCGCCCTTATCCCCACATGCACAGGGGACTGTCTGTATTCACACATGCGCACTTTCCCTTACACGCTGATCAGAATCCTATATTTCTACACACGCGCGCGTGTTGCCATATGCAGTACAGGATGCCTTTTTCACGACATGCGCATTTATTCCCAGATGCGCAGCAAGAAACTCTGTTCCAAGTAATCTAGCTTCTTTACTCAGGGAAAGAAAGTGCTGATGCAATTGTTGCAAATAATATTGGCAGGAAAAAAGGCAATTTCTCTCTGCCCAGCTATTTTTTTTTCAGTCTACGCAATACTTGATTGGAAAATAAAATCTGTCTCTAGACAGAAAGACCTTGACAAATTTTTACCCATTTTTAAAATACGAAAGGGTAAAGAAAGGAGGATTGAGCGAAGACAGCGACTTTGAAAACGAATATTTGAAAGAAATATAAAGAATATATGGAACACATATGGCAATTTCATTTCAATGAATTTACAATTTTTCAGTGAGAAAAGACAAAGCGATGCATATTATTTCATCAAGAACACAGATATAACATTGAGCATTATAGTACGGTGGTCCCCGTGGCCGAAGGGGTTAGCCCTCTAGTGCAGCGGAATGACCCAAGTGCCACTCACCAATGGGATCGCTGTGAGTTCAATCTCTGTTCACGCAGGTGTCCTCTTTGGTCCGTCAGCAGCCTTGTCCTATAAGTGAGCACGGCGTGAAACGAGAGTCAAACAACAGTTAACATTCAAGTCATGTTAACAGTGCGTTATAAAGCAGAGTCTTTTGCGTTTATTTATCTTAGAAAAGAAAAATTCAAAAATTAAACTTTTTTGTCACTCATAGTATACATGTTTATGGTCATTTTAAACACACGGCGCAAGCTTAACTGATTCTAGAGTAGCCAAGTAATCACATGGCTTTTCCACTACGCTACAACGCCATGTGAAGATCCCATTGAACACTTATTGCGCAAACTCGGCCAGCAACCGTCGGCTTTCACCCGACCAGTTCGGCTCTGCTTCCGTATTGCATTATTCTCATTAGATACGGTGCTTTGTATCCGCTAACTCCCACTGTTAAGTCATAATAAACTCTAGCTAACACACGAAGACGCCGTGTTTTATGACGCAAAGCATTATAGGTACAACTCTTTCTGATTACCATCTCGAACTCAGTTGTTCATTCATTGGAGTAATATCTAGACGATGACGACGGTGTTGTATCTGTCTTCAATGGAACTGCACACTTTAACTTCATGTAAAGAAATTCACCGTATTCCAGTCCTATGCTTAATTCATGTTTGTTATTCTATGATTTTAGGATCTGAATGCTATCGGGACTGCTTTGAGAAAAAGCTTAGTTGAAACCGAAGCTTTTATGAAAAGCGTCAAACCACACCTGGACAAAACCCACTTCGCACCAATTCTGCAGAACATAATCAGTAAGTAGGGCGTTTAACTGAAGCTGTCTGACCTTATATATAATCTTGACAATATTGTTCCTCCTGATATGGCCTCATTTTCCATCACTAGGACACACGACTTTCGAATTTAAATTTTTCGAATCCATCTCCCCGCCGTTTCCGCTGGGAGTTTAAGTCAGGTTTGTTTATCAGGGCTTAAGAGTGGTTTCTCCATGCACTTTTGTTACATCCATCCAGAAAAGCCCACTGGGCTATTGGAACCAAGAATCGCCGATTAGTAGAAAAGATATTACCCTGAAGGACTTTTTAATGATGTGTTCATCTTGTTGAGTCAATAACTGTGATGTCTCTCCGTGGAAATGTTTAATTAAAAGCATACCAATTTGAACTATTAGAATAAAGAACAGTTCCAAGTCATTATTAATACATATGTATTTTACGAGACAAATTCACATGCTTAAAGACCTGTTTTTAATGTAGGTGTTACTTAAACTTCCACGATTTTTGGAAAGAAAAGAGTGAAACAATTTCCTGGGGTTATGATTCTTCTACTATTCTTCTACTGTTCATTCGTTCATTTTCTTCCCACAGAAAGGCATTTATCTAGACAGCTTGTCTCCCCCTTTGTTGGAAAATCCCAGACCTACTCCGCGAGGCGGCCACGTTTCATCGATGTAAATTAACTCTTCCGGTGTGGCCTCGAAGGCCTTTCTCCAGTGTAAATCAGTGGTGATCATGCAGATACTTCCACAAGGATAAGCCTACACATGTAGCATATAATTTTTTTTCACCACAAATACTATCTATATACAGTTCAGAGTTGGTAATAAAAGTTGCTAACCTGTGATGGCAAATCTTGAAAAGCTGTATATATGGTTCTTTTACAGCCCATTATCGATTTATGTGTTTTTCATAAGCGTTGAATAGAGTGCAATGTCTCTCCGTCAGATGTGTCATTGTCCTTCAATGAAGGACAATAGCAATGAACACATGCCTCTTGAGACACGGCGGTTGAAATTTTATTTCAGGGGTATCGCCCTAACCTAATTTAGTTCTGGAAGCCCCCCACCCCCTTTCTCTCATCCCTTATAACGCAAGTATCCAGTCGCATTCAGAGTCTAAGATATTTCTCGCACAGATTTACGAGCCATTGGCTCATTACTTTTCGCCACAAAAACTTGGCAACGTTCTTGAAAGCTGGTAAATAAAACAATTGATAATGCTGGCGTAAAAGTATCAAGGTATGAAAATACTGGAATGTGTTGGCATGGGGACGGTCCCATGTTTCTTCAGTTTTGCCATTTTATGTAACGTACATGTAGCACCACGTTGTATTCCCTAAATATGTTTTTGTTGTTCTAAGTAAAAAGCCAAAGCATTCGAGCACGTGATTTCAAGGGCGAAGAGACTGACAATCGCAAGACTGTAAGCAATCTAAGCCCGTAAAAGGCCATGAATGTTTTTGCAACGCTTTTATATGAATGTAACAAAATACTATTTGTTACAGTTTACAGTTGTCAGGGCGCACTTATTTTACAAACGCTTATTTTGAGTTCACAATTATGAGAGGTAAATTGTTATTTTAATTGATGGACTGAATTGTGTTGGCTTGTGGACATCGTTCTTTTAAATGTTGTTCGTGTAAATGTGGCATGAATAAATGTAGATTGTGTAAGTGTGATTCCTGGAAATGTGTTACGCATAAATGTGTTTACTGTAAATGTGGTTCGTGTAAATGCGGTATGAATAAATGTAGATTGTGTAAGTGTGATTCCTGGAAATGTGTTACGCATAAATGTGTTTACTGTAAATGTGGTTCGTGTAAATGTAGGATGTATAAATGTGGCTTGTGTAAATTTGGTTCGTGTAATGTGATATGTATAAACGCGGTGTGAATGATTGATGCATTGATGCGGTTGATGTAAATGCAGTTTATACCAGAATATGCTGTAGCCATAAAGCGATAGTTGATAACGCAGGATTGCAAATCATGGCTGGATATCTTTCCACGGACAAGCTGCATTCATCTGACCATTCCATTCGCCACCGATTTCTTCCAACACATAATTACGAATGAAACTACAGAAGTGCTAAAAGTAATAGCTTCAATTGGGATTTGGCCAAGAATTAAACGAAGACGCAAGATTCCAGCCACAATGTCATATGTCAATAGGCAATAAGGGATTCAAATCTTGAGACATCAAAAAACTCTGAAAGGTTTAGCGTTTTTTTCTGCTTTTTTTTAAAATATACGTGTAGATCTACCCGGGTTTTCGGACTCGATGCCATTAAAACCTAACTGTATCGTTTGTAGTCTTCGACATGGGAGAGGTGTCATTCATATAAGGTGCTGTGCCCGCTTCGTCTTACGAATCGTGGGCCCACTGGGCTTGCGCACGAAGCACACGCTTTCCTAGACAAATGTATTCATTAACTTTCCTGAACGGAAAAAAACGAGTTTTTTCTCCTCCTTTTTCATTTGTGTGTGGAGCAGCTTTGAACATCCTTTTGACTGTATTGGTTCTAACTTCAACACAGCATTGTTCTCGCTTTCAAGCATGCAAAGATCAGACGAGACCTGGGGAGTGACCAGTAGCGTGTAAAAGTTTACAACCCAAGCGTCTTTTACGGACGACAAATGTTTTATTTTTACGCAACAGCTTCGACCTTTTACACTAGAATACACTTATTGTCCCGACTCGTCGAATAACACGTATTAATTTGCTTCCCCGATAAAGGTCCATATGCATTGACATTCAGCTCTGTGCCATGTAGTTTATTTATCGACTACATCAGCATTAACGCCCTTGTTTGATTAAAGCTAATATGCAGCCAGTGAGACTTTAAGGGACACATAAAGAGCCCGGGCGGACGTTGTCCAGCTCGGGCCTCCGTCAAAGCTACAGCATGTCACATGATTCTCACTGCATGGATCCCGCTGTGTCCAATCGTTTCCGAGAATAAACCGCATTACTCCCTGGCTCCAGAGTCGAGAAACAGGAAAAGTCGCTCCGAGGGGACTCGTTTCCGGGTCCTTTATGCAGAGGTCCTTTTGTCGATTTGGACCAATTTGATAATTTACAAGAAGGCCCTCGAGATGTTGGCTTATGAGCACATGCAAAAGGGTCACCACGTACAGTCAGGTATTAAGAAGAGATAGGAAGCTGTTGATCTGTTTCTCTCTACGTATTTCTTACATTCTTTGTCAGGTGGACAGATTGGCTTTAAAACTATCCTCGATAAAAACGTGATCTGCTTAGTCAGGGAATGAAGGGAATGCAAGGTAAAAGTTAGTGATGAGCCTATGAGACTTTAGTGGTGAGCATAACGCCGTCGTATCGGTGAAACATTCTTGAGCACGACGTAAAACACCAATCAAATAAATAAAAAATAGATATACGAGTTTAATGTCTGAATTGGATTTCAACGGGTATTTTAGCTCTTTTTCAAAAACTTTTTTTTGCGACCATTGACTTTGAACACTTCGATATGATTTACGCGTGACTTACGAATGTCTGACTTATCGCTTGGTATCGACAAATCAGATACATTCGGACTAAATTCAAAACTGAAAACCTCCTCTCAATGTTTAGTTTATTGTACTGGAAACTGACAGTTCCACTCTTTTGTCTAATAGGATTAGATTTATGACGTAGTTAATATTTGAATTTCTAGAGCTCAAAAATAATCCTCTAAATCTTATTTGACATTCAAAATGGGTCTGTGGAATGGCACCAGGTCAGATATTAAAGCGAAAAGGGCAACAGTTTGATGTGCTTAATAAAATACCTGGCCTGGATTGCTGTATTAAAGAGAGGATATTGCACAGTGAATGTTGAATACCATAAATATTGTTTGAGCGAGAGGTGTAGATGAGAACCCACGAGACGCAAAGCGAGACGCGAAGTGAGACGCAAAGCGAGACGCGAAGCGTCAAGTGGGTTCTCTTTTCCACCTCTCACGAGAACAATATTTATGGTATTTAGCCTTCAATGTGCTATATTCTACCTAATATTTATAGCCTAACAGTTTCAAGATTTTTTTTACCTTTAAGAGTTTTCGGCATTTTTTTTCCGACCGTAGGCTGGCAGAGACATGACTAGAGTTTGCTGTAGCATACATGATGTGTTGTGTGACGTCGTATCTTCTTGCGTAACGCGAGAATAAGTTGAGTAAACTTGCATTATGACGTCATTTCGCTCAGATCAATATGGAACTTTATGAAATAAAACTTTCTTTTGTGACGTCATGAAGTGTGGGTGTGAAATATGAAAATGTGACACTTTTAATGTGACACTTTTATCACTGAAGGAAATGCTGGGATTTCACCGATGGATAAATAATAAAACTTATATATGGGCCGATAGGAGAAGTGAAGTGAGCTGGAAAAAGGTATTACCAGTACCGGTGCATAAGGACACTTCATATGCCAGAAATATGAAATTATTCCCATTTCTGTATCTGTGAGAACAAGTTCATGTATGTGTTGACCTGTTTTTCTTTCGAGTGGCCCTCGATGGCTCAAATGGTTGAAGCTCTTGCTTGCTGCGGATATCAGGCCACAGTTACTGAGGTCCAGCGTTCGAAACTAGCCCTCGCTGCTTGGGCTCCCGCTTTGGGTCGATTGTTTTGTCGGTTGCTCAGTAAAGGGCAATGCTTTACGATGTCCTTCACACACAGATTTGAGAGCCGTCATATAATCGAACAATATTTCAATACGGTTTTTCAAGACCAATCAAATAAATAAATAATTCTTTTAGACATCTCCTTAGAGACTTGAAAGTATTTTAACGGTAAATTAAAACCCGCTGATCAAAAGGAAATTATGCTTCATGTGTAATGACAACAAGGGTCAATACATTATGAGATTAGTCAACCCTCGAGAAGTCCGTCTCAGTAGGAATTACTTGATCTCATGTAAAGAAATGAACTTCTACGTTTGTTTCCGCCTTAAAAAGATGATTAAAACTCAATGAAAGGCGACTGAAAGTGAATTTACCACTGCTTTAAATGTCAGCTGTAAAGATTTTCCTAAGAATCGCCTCTCAGACCATTCCTAACTCGAACTTAATAAATAAAGATCAGTTTATTTGCAATGTTTTTTCATTACAGAGTTCGTTTTGTTCTGTTATCCTTCTACAATTCTTTTGCAATTTTTAATTACAAAGTTTCTGTGCAAAGGTAATACAGGTTATTACGGTGGAACCATCGGACAGAAAGACACCTTTCACGATATGGTCAGTTTTACTCTTACATGAAGCTATTAAATGAGCCGAATCAAACAGAGTTTGAATTCCGGTTTCAAGATTGGAAACCTTTTCTATATGTATGTAGAAATTCATTCTTAATATTGTTTGTTTTTTTTAATATCGAAGTTATTGTCATTAATGTCGGTTAAATTATTGGATTATCCAGTTGGAACACTATCTAATGGCCTAAAAGGTAGGTATGAAATATTGAGTTCTGATTTTACGATACAATATTCTTTGTCAACAGATCCAATGTTTAATGCTGAACTCACGAAATCTTACTGATATGACCATAATCCAGATTTGGGTGGAAATAAAGTAGGAATGCCCATTGCTCTTCGGCAGGTATATTTCACAAATCTCCTGAGAGTTGAATTCTTAGAGGCGACCTCCTTGGGCAAGCGCTTCCGAGTTGTAATTGTCCATTTGTGACTTGTGATGCCGTACGGAAGAATATTTCACTTATTACAGTATTAGTGACCAAGTGTTTTAACCGTCCCTCAGTGGCTTGTATTCAGTGAAACAAGCGCCATATATTTCATAATAAACGGTACTTTATAAAATCCAGTTGAATTGCGGATATCTGTTATGTAACACTTCAATGTGTGTATGTATGTAGGTTTTACGTCGTATTCAACAATTTTTCAGTCATATGACGACGAGGAGTCCTTACAATGTAGACATACTGTGTCTTCTTGTGGCAGGGCGAGTCCATAGCGTCCAGGTGCAGACTGCAATAATACTGGTGCGTGTTTTATATATTCATCACCTCAAGTGACTAGGGCCTATTCATCAAAACTGTTTATGATTAAAGAGAAAATCTTAAATAAATTTAAAATTTTCACAATCTAATGCATGTCCTGAAAGAAAAAACTAAGCATTTTGAAAATGTTTAAAATTTGAGCTTAAGAAAGACTTTGCTTGAAGGAATCTATCCCCTGCATGGGCTTTTTGCACCTCTCGAGAAGTATGGAGCCAAAAAATGTTGTGGATGCCAGTAGAAGTCGAGAGGGGGCTATTAATTAAAGGGATCACAAATTCTGAGACTGACGGCATGTGCTACAGAGGTAAAAGCGACCGCCATAGTGTTGCGGCCTATGAGAAACAGCCTACGTGGCATAAAGTTGTCCAACCTTAACATCAGTAAGCTGATGAATGGACCGAAAGCCCTGATATACACCATGACGAGTGATAAATTTCCTAGCTAGCCAGCTGACGGGGATCCGTTTTACTGTTAAATACACCACAGAGCTCTCTACCACAGGTACATAAACTGTTATATAACTGGCAACGTGCACCTTTTGTGTATACCAGGTACTCATCGTATGTACCAAGAATACACATGCTTTTTCTAAAGTACACAATTTGTGTACCTCTGGTACACGAATAGTGTATATGTTCAGTATTGCTACATGGTGTCCTTCCTTAAGGGGTCTGACAGTGGAACTGTTAACTCTTTGCGAATACAACAACATACACCTAACGTCAGTGAACTCTGATTGGTGTCCTTCCTTATGACTAGTGCGCATAAAAGCATTTTTCCCCCACGTGCGATCCTTTTCCATACCAGAAGACGCCTCGGCGCTTATCAAAAGACGAATAGTGAAGCAGAGATCAGCGACGTTTCCCAAAGTTTCCCTATCAAAAGTGCACCTTTAGATGCAAACTAATGTCCTAAAATATCATTTCCGTTGCTAAAACACACATTTTGCCCTCCAAACAACTTCACAACACCTGTCTGCCATTAAAACTTTTAGAATCAGAAAAAAGGGCAACTTTGACATGGACGAAATATAAGGTCATTTAGGGTATGTTGTTGTTTAATACGCAACTTCCTGTCCGTCCCGTCACAGTTCGTCCATGAATCGCCACCTCAAAAGCAAGAGTGAAGAACAGTCCCTTATACGCCCTGGCCCAAATATCTTAGGGTAGAAAACTGTCTCACAGCTATAGGAGAAAAACAAAACTCTGAGACAAATAGATTGAGCTGTTAGATTCATACTTTTTTAATTGGAACAGTCCCCTGAATTAAGCAAATGAAAAAATGAGGGAAGAAACTATATCACTGGAATAATTCTCATCACATCCTTTCTATTATACTTCGAAAAATGTTTGCGATATGTTAGTCTCTATGCTCGAAATAACTTTGTCAGCTGGTAAAGCATACGTATTATAATTAAAATCGTGATGGTGACAGTGCAGACGCCATCAGTGAAAACTGGAAACAATTGCTATATTGCTATATTTAGTGGCTGCAGCACCAATAAGACTTTATTAACATTATTGTCTTAAATTAGAAATTTACCACAGTCCGTGCGAGTATTGGTGAAAAGCCACAATGGACCAGAATGGTCAGATTGACTAAATATATTTTCATTCGTTAGTGCAGGAGTCTGTCCTTGTGTTAGAGAGCCACGGGTTCTACTTCTGGTGATCGCGGAGTAGATCACAAACACATGCCAATGCCTTGATGTTAATAGTCCTACGTGTTTCGAGACAGCTTTTTTCCTTTGTTGAATATAATTGAGAAACACGGCCTATGGAAGGGTTCGTATGCATTCTACAAACACTTATACAGGTGTGCATTTGTTAATATACATCAGTCACTGTTTGCACACAGTGGCTAATAACAGAAAGTTTTTCTTTCATCAAAAATGTTTTTACATAGAACAATAGTAAACAGCTACGATTTCTTGCTATTGTGATGGTCTCGAATGGTGGTATCCATGGTAACACGTCGTTTTGAAAGGTATGTGCACATAGAATGCCTCGCGGTGTTTAGTTACAGAAGGGCAAAATAAACAAAGACATTAGACCCTAGATAGAGAACAAGTATTCCGTGCCTCAGTCGACGGAACGACGGTCTTGCTTTATGGAAATCTGTGTTTTATAGATAGTCATGACCTCAAGACAACCCCGAATCGTGGATCACTTCAAAGACCATAATCCGGTAATGCAAACAGAACGGGACTAAGCGCGTGATGTCAGGTCTTTACCAGCCGGTTGGGTTAAAATCTGGCATGCTTTTCTTTGCCATGGCAACTGGCGCAGCATTCACAAGCTTAGTTAATACCTTTATTAAGTGTCGTCTCCCATTGCGTAAGCTATCTTTGGAAATCCTATTCGGCAACATTGTTTCCGCGTCGCCGGAAACGTGTCTGTTCTCTTCCGCATCAATTGCCATGTCCGTGTTTTGGTGTGCAGTCGGCAGGATTAGATCGGCCAATACGCGGGACGCTGCACGTTTTAACTTCTCTTCTTTCGCCGTATTCGCGCGCTCCTTGAATGTCCTTGACGACGACGCAGCACTCCCGCCGCGCGTCTTGTCATTTTCAGAAAGAGATTCGGTGTATTTCACGAGGAGATCTGAATCCGAGTTTTGTAAAAGTCTCCCCAAAAGCTTTTCCATGTCCGTACCACTACTCCCCACAGCATTATCAATGCCTTGAGCAAAAAATCCACAATTGAAACTGCAGCATAGTAAAATCCATAACCTGTATGTCTTCGCCATTATCTGAAAAGGGAAAAACGAACATGGACGTAAATATTAAAAACAGTAAGAAGAACCATGAAATAAAAAGTGTGGCAGTGCGGAGTAAAGGACTTATTAACCAAATAATGTAAATTATTCTACTGACGCCTTTAGCTCCAAAGATTTTTGGATAAAATAAATCGGCCACGGACGGGAGGGAACTGCATGACACGTGACGAACGGCGCGACCCAGTGGTTAACACGTTTGTCTGGCATTGGCTAAGACACATGAGATGCAGATTTATCATCCCGGAATTGGACAAGGAATTTCCAGACACCCCCTTTCTCACTGTTTCTGCAGACCACCTGTCCTCCACATCGGAGAATTCGTCAGTAACTTGCAGATGAACTACGTTTTAACCTAGTCAGACCGGTTTTCTCAACTGATTGCTTAAGTGAATAGTTTTGAGTATGGCGTTATGCAACATATATAATATAAATATGAAAAGCAAATTGAGATTTGTTCAAGTCTACTGTCGAACCTGCCGCTTCAATGTTCAATAGGTCAGTCAGTAAGACAAAGGCAGTTCAAGCAACCTAAAGCAATTTAATTGTCGACTGAGTGATTCAACTGACCGATTGTTTGCTTGATTGATCGTTTGACGCAGAGGTGAATTTAATGTTGTTGCCAGAACAACATTCACGGCAGCAACCACGGCGAATAAATAATTCACAACATTCACATTCAACAACAAATAAATAAATTGGCCTGTAATGAATGTCACAAAAACATTTCAAATCTCCACACTTGTTTCAATTTGTTTGGCTTTTCTCGCATTGCGTCAAAAATGCCGAATGACATGTAGCAACCGCTTTAAAATTTATGGCAGAAAGATTTCTGTGAGTTCATGCACGATATACTTAATGCTTCATGTTCTTCTTCCCTGGAATATTCTAAACCTGGCGGTCCCACAGGAACAGCTTATCGTTGAAGATACAACAACGGGACTTACAGCTGTACCGAGAATTTTAAAAATTTCGCGTATTTTCCCAGCTAATGGCCCTACAGAGCATCCGAAAAGAACCTGTCATTTAGAACTGGCTCAAAAGCACTGCCGAGATGGAACCCGAAGCTTTAAGTAAAAAGTCACGTGAGCCAAGGTAATCTATAAAATACAGCTACTTTCCCACTTATCCGGATATGGCGGCATCGTCTCCGTTAATAAAGCCTATCTAATGAAGGCCCCTTTTAGCATGTAACAGTATAACGTCGTTCAATTCCAGACGAGCTATTGGGTTCCACAGCTACTGTCACGGGACAAGCACTTATAACCCATTCGCTGAGGCACTCCGGCAATCCCTTTCGTTCGTACGTGTAAGGTTTGGTTTTAGGCTCACCTGTTCCGGACTCGCCTATTTCCTTTACAGCTCTGATTGTCGTCCCGGACAAGGTGACACTATTTCGCTCGGAGTTTTCTCCTTTTCTCGTAAAACCAGGTAGCTGGTCTTTGCGTTAGTGGTATTAGTTCCTGATGACCACTTTAAGTACTTAGGAACAGACGCGGCGTAACCGCCGTATTGTAAAAACCCACAATCACGTTATCACCGGGGGATGTTACGGAAATGTTTTTTTGATTGCTTCGCATAGACCTAATGTTTCCACCTCCACAAAATATTCCATAGCGGAATAAAAATGTTCAGAAAGTCATTGAACCGAAACCATTGGGAACAAAAGCGAAATTCCAATCAAACCTTCCTTTTTTAAACATTTTAGAACACAGCTATAAATTACAGGGCTAGGTAAACGTACTGGCACAAGAGACAAAATAAGCTGACAAATTAAGGTTGTAATGTTGTTAAGTAAAGTCAATCTAAGCCTTCATTCCAGTAAACACCACCAATTGTCCAACTGTGGACAATAAAGGTGACAAACCGTAGAGTTGCTGTTCAAACTTTCCAGATGAAAGCTGTTATTTTGACGAGCTCTCGCGCTAATGGCAGCTAGCAATCCACGCAGAGCTAATTATATAACACAGAAGATCTGAGTAGGGCAGTCTTTGTTGCGTCTACGAACAATACAATTCAGATCTGATTCAATAAACTCCTGTCCAAAACAGTTTTAGTCATTAAAAGATCAGCTCAAAAAAAACAAATTATGCAAGTACACCATTTTGCCTCTACTGCGATACGAAATACCGGGGGCGAAACGTATTTTAAAGAAATCTGTTGGTGGATAATACTGCTAAATTGGCGAACACGGATGAATAACAAAATTTAGTGAATTTTCCAAAACTGTCCACCTGACTTTTCACCAATCAAATTGTTAATAGTAACAATTACATGTGCTATGAGTTGATGACCTTGCCACCGGGCCTAAGCAATCGCAGGATTCTGGGCTGCAATTAGTTAGACTTTTGCACATCGGGATGAAAATAATTCAAGCCACATTGTGTAGGCATAAATGTCATAATTCATTTCTTCCACATGGTGCAGACTTAAATGTAATAATTCATATCTGCTCAGTGTGTAGGCTTAAATGTAACAATTCATATCTGTTCATTGTGTAGGCTTAAAATGTAACAATTGATATCTGCCTCATTGCCTAGGCTTAGATATAATAATTCCTATCTCACTCATTGTGTAAGCTTAAATGTATCAATCGATATCTGCCTCATTGTGTAGGCTTAAATGTGATAATTCATATCTGCCGCATTGTGTAGGCTTAAATGTAGTCTGACATTCACACGCTAAGACGACATTTTTGTTGACGAAGATCTTCATTAGCGTCTGAACACACCGGTTCACCAAAGAGATCATTTTACCTCTAAATTTTGGACTAGGGCCTCTGGTGCTCGTATAGTATTCTTTCCACAGAGAAATGTAAGTTTTTGCGCAAACCCAGGATGTTTGGGCAGTTTAAAATATTTGTGACATCAGCTTTCTCCGATTTGCATACGTTGTCGTTTAAAATAGTTCTTAACTGGAAGAGGGTGTCAATGACATACGTCTGCTTTATAAGGCATTCTACATTGCAGAGCCGAGGAACAGTCATTATTAACCCTTCTTGAAAATCTGGGAAATGCAGGTTTTGTGCACCTCCCAGTCATTTCGAAGGCAGTGACGTGGAAAAAACTTGTGACGTCACCATTTGAGTATTTCGATATTTGACACTGCACTTGATCAGTGACATCTGACACCAGGCATATATGAAATCGATTACACGAGGCGTTGTGGGGTAAATCTAAGGGCCATTTGTACAAAATGTTATGATGCATATCTGGTACAAGCTCTTGAGACAAAGACAATGAACTTTTTTCATGGTTTTACACAAACATTGCGGTTTTGGAATACAAGGCGTTTTGTTGGCCTTTATAAATCATAATCTTTTGGCCATTAGGCACACGTCACCCTCCTCTTATGAAAGATACGGCATGTACAGCTTATGGTGCTAAGGGGTGTGTAAGTTGTTACTTCTTAACCATTTAATAAACAGTCAGAATAAAGCTTAAACTGAAGTAAATTCATAAGATGTCGGATTTCACCAGTAACGTGAGAACATTTGCCATCTGTCACACCGTCGTCGCTACTCTGGATTCAATCTCTATGCTGTGTGTCTTTTATATTATGACATTTTGCAATATTTGCCACTATCAAAACTACGACAGATGTGAAAAGTTGCGCCCTTTTAAAGCCTATAAAACATAATGAGACATAAACAATTATCAAGATTATGAAAATTTCAAGATCATTAAACATAAGGCTTAATGTATGTCACTGCATCGTGAACGGTACTCCCTTATCAAAGATATGCTATTATGGAAGATAAAACATCACGAATCCGTTAGAAAGCTTATGCCGTAATAAAGCTTATAGCTTACAGGTAAACACCCGACATCCTTCTACGACATTACTAAGCCCATTCTGTCAACCTAGGCCACTACTGATGGCAGATTCAGTGCAGCTTTAAGCACCTATCTGCTATCAAAAATGAATAAAACATAATAGTTCGTTCACCTTTTTTTTTTTACTTTCTTTTTTTTTCGTACATAATCTTCAGTTATGGTTGTCATGCAGCCTCTTGAAAATCTTCAGGTAATTTCTCCGATCAAACAGGGCAATATTGGTTCGTGCGAGGCTCAGCGGTATTCCTGTCGGTATAATGGGCGAAGAGTAAAGGCATGACTGCGTTTCCACGAAACCAGGGGAGAACTACGTATCTCTATGCAATGTTACTATTTAATGTTCGCATCACAGAGTGATTACTTTCGTGCCCGAAAACCTTCATATCACCGTGCCATTGATAAACAACATTGTGTGATGAACCAGTTATTTCTTATACATACTCCACCAGAACAGTGTACTTGGGCACCCATGTAGTGTAGCATATTACTCAACACCGCTTTCCAGTGTGCAGTCGTGTATAGAACCCTTGTCTAGGATGCTATGCAAAGCGACAAGTAATTTCCGAAATATTACATTCAAACAAAGTCATATTTCAAAACTGCTCGTATTTTGCAAATTACTAAGTGCTGTTTATGCACTAGAGCATTTCGCAATCTTCTTTTTACGTTTGATATTCTATTGACAACTGCCCATGCGAGCAAGGCAGTCAGATCAAGTGAAATATTTCTCAGTGAAATTTATGCGCCAAAACTTATACACCCATACCTTCAGCAACGTCTTACGTTATATTCATAAATTTATTTGACTCAAGAATCTTTTACTTACACGATGGTGGTCAGTTTTATGAGTGGAAGATACAAGACATGAGATCCCACAAGAAACAACCCACAAGTTACTTCTTTTTGTACGTATGGTCCTGGAACCCACCACTGGGCATTTCTTGTACGTGTCACTGTGTTTTGCCGTACACTTGCACAAATTATTGACCAATTTCCCCACATGTGACAAATATCACATTTCTGGATGCGAGAACTCATGTACAATCAGACCAGAGCCATCTATCGCTTCTTTATATAATTTCCTAGTTCCTCGGTGGTTTGTTTTGGTCGTTATTTTGGAAACTCGTCTTGCACTTACTTACCCGGAAGGCCCCTTTGAATTGACGGCTGGAAGGCGCATGTCTGTTACGACACCTAGGTGTACAGCTTCCCAACATAACCATCGCATAAGTTGATATTTTTAACAAAGCTTACTACATGATCGAGAAACGCGAATATCTGTTTCAACGTCTACATTCTTAATTTTAAGCGAAGTAACCAAGGGACATTTCCGGCCGTCAATCGGTAAAATATTATCCGAGATGAAATTCTTAATGATCAGTTATGTTAATAAAATTTGCATCGCAACCTCTTAATATAATTTAACCGGAAATAATTACCTGGAAGTTCTCTTCTGACGTCTGTTAGAGATAAGTGAAATAACCTATGTGTGAAACCCAGTGGGTAGTCCACAATTTTATCATTGAAGGATGCATATTTTGCATTGTGAACAATATCCTGGTATAAAGAAAGAACAGGTTTAAGAGTATCCTTAATAATGAAATAAAAAATATGAATCTTCTTTCAAACGAAAGAAAGGTGTTATGTAAGGGGTATTTCCACTGAAAACACAGATTTGGGGGAAATTTAGATATGTCATATGCCCATCTGAAAACGAATAGGTCAGCTATAAAAAGGTACGGATAGCTATAAAATGATTAGTGGATATATTTTATTACCATTTAATACTAACTTGATCTCTTTCACAGAAACATGAATGGATAACACCGCTTTACAAACAAACCTTATTTAACAAGGTTAAATATGCCATCAAGGAGGCGATGACATTTGAAAAAAAAGAACACCCAAGTTTCATGAGATAAATTCATAGGAAGACTTAGGTTTAGTCCTTTGTATTCCATCGTTTAGGCGAAAGACGTCTGTCCGAAAACGGACTTTTTGGAGTAACAAAGGCTTTTGAAATGGCAAAAATTCTACAATAATATTCATTGACATCTGAAGGATCGTAGCCATGCATCAAATTAGCTCAATTTTATTTTCAGCTGCATTTATATTTGCCCGATCGATGCTTTAACTGCTCATTTGGAGTTTGCTCATTTGCGTTTTGTTAGGGACGCACGAGGTCGTTTCAGATTGAAGTAGGCGGAGGATTTAAGGCAATTGTGGTTGTTAATTAATTCCGAAATGCTCGCCAGCAAAACGACCGTACTGACTCAAATGTCACTTGAAAGACATGGAACTTTCCAAATTCAATTGCATTATTTCTCATTGTCAATGGAAGAGGCTTCGTGAAATGCTATACGACCGTCTGTCTAATCAAAGCCGCGCGGTCTTGCATTGTACGCCCGGTAACAAAAACAGGTCTCAAACAGGTGACATTTGTATACCCACGGCATACATACTGCTTTGACAAACTATATGCGTTAGTGGTTTAATAACTGATCACCCGGCGTTCTAATAACATATCCTCAAAGTCTCTTAATCAAAGAATCAGGGTTTGATATTGAAAATATCACCACATGGTGAGCTAAGAGTCTTTTTACCCCAACAGTCCAAATGTCAAATATATTCCGACCCAAGATCAAGTGGTCTTCCTCTCTATAAACAGATCAGTCTCATTTATTCGAACCTATGAATTTTTTTCTCTCTCTTTCTTTCAAGGCCCCAAGGATATCTTTGTATCTGCTTCAAGTCCCCTTCGGCAGTGTTTGTCTAACATTTTGTCGCACAGCAATCCTGTAGCAATCTCTATCTAGGTTTTTCATCACTCTCCCCCAACTAGAAACCCACCCGCGGAAATTGTTTCTCGCGATTCGGTGAGCTTCTGTCAAAATATAAACCACAATACAACGTAAGCCCAAGCGCGTCTTCAACGATCAGCTGTATACGACTAGCTGAGGAGCTTTGTACCGTGCTGTCCGAAGGACTGCATTAACTGGCCGTTTTCATTTTGCACATTCCCGGCGGCCACTTGTTAACCAGGACGACTTCCTCCACACCGCTCGATAGACAGGTTAGCCTGTCATCAATCCATGCTAGCGCGGTAATTGAACAATACGGTTTGTGGGGAAGACATCAGGAGGATTTAATTACTGAAGGCTCGCGTCCAATTACGAGACTAGGTCAGGCAATACAGCCATCAGGTTTCGATATGCAGGCGTACGTCTGAACGGAAAAACCAAAACAAAAGGAGGCTACCGAACTAGTACGGTAGTGCTTTATTTATTATAGAGCTAACGATATAGTGAAATGTTTCATGTGACATTTGCAATGCAAGCTATACCCCCTCAGACCAAGGCGATCGTACAGTTTGCGTCTGGAAATAGGACAGGATTTGTCGCCTTCAGAGACCTCAGATAACCCTGACAATGGCGGAATAAAAAGATGTAAAATTCATAAAAATTTAAATATTCTGTTGCATATTCTGGCTGTATTCAAGTCGTAATTGAAGAACTCATAAATATTATGTAATGTACATATGTCACGGAGTACAGATAGATGCAGCAGTCGGACATCCGCCGGGGAAAAAAAAATAATAATAATTATCTCATCTGGAGCAATTAGAGCGAGTATATTTGTATTACGAGAGGCTTGATCTGTAACATGTCATAGGGCCTTCGGCTCATCAATCTGTCTGATAAAAATGTTCAGAAGAATAAATGAAAAAAAAAGAATCATTTTCTTCAGACCTGTTTCTTGCGCTGGTGATCTTTGCCTTTTCGATATTTCCATCCAGTATTGTTGGCGGTTGAAATTGGCCGTTGCCACGGTTACTTGTAAATAAGCATCGTAACGACATAAAACGATTCATTTTGATATGAGCAGAAATATGAGTAGAGGTAAAGTTTCTAAGAGATTTTTTTGTTACAAAATGATTCAGTTTAAGATTCATGGGAAAATCACAGATAGAGCCCATGTAATTAAAATCGGATCTTATTAACTCAATTTCGCTAACAACGATCTATAGACGCCCACAGTCGAGCTTGTTCAGTGACCTAGGGTGACGTCTGCCATAACGTCACTACCGACCAATCAACTCAAGACTTTTAACAGCATTCCGGCCCAGCATAGGAAATTCCCCTCTCGAGTGTGGCAGTGTCTCTCTCTGATAGGTCGAAATAAGAACATCCACTGAATAAACCACTCCATTTATTCTTTGTTATCATATCTTTTTAATACTAGGATTTTGGTTTCTGTAGCATGAATCAATAAACTATAAACGAAATAAAACTATCCAAGTTTACATCGCGGTTCTGATTAAAGTCAGATCAGAAGAATCCGAATGAAATTAATTTACCGGCTCTGTATAGGCAAAATGAATCGGCGGCGGAAATAAAACGAACATTGGGCCGTTTATTAGTACTAAATCTTCTGTATTTCATTTGTATGTCCTACTGGCCAATATCTTTCATGAAAAGTATTTGCAGAACAAGCTGGCAATTACATTTCAAAAAAATTACTTTGATAAACGCAGCCCACCAAATCAAGTATTTTCAACCGTTAAAAGACTTTCGCCGGCCTTTGTTAAAGTTTCTAAGTAGACGAACTTCCTTCATGTCACGTACAGTTATGCAGTCCCATAATCAGAGGAAGCCGGGATAAGCCAGAGAGCTGTTTGGAGTAGTGCATTCGTGGTCATGGGAAGAACGAGTTACACGTGGGATAAACACAAGCACGTGGTCATTTATATCTATGCTACAACATTACAAGCTTCTGCATCAACCCAACATTCACATCAGTTCAAGATTTTTAACTTATCGTTTTGAATATTTGCGGAGCACAGGCAAAATCTCAGCTTCCGTACAACACTAACTCACACAACATTCATGAAATTTACTGAACTCTGTGTGACAGCCGAGGGTAATAGTGCTGTAACAAAGTCATGTGGGTGTGTTTATTCTACAGTTAGGAAATCCCGACCATGCGAAATAGCTGTCTGCTTTATTTCTATTGTACAAATTCCCTGTCCAAGACTAGATTTGAACCCGTCCCTCCCGTGCTCTATCCACTGAAATACATGTTACTCTAACCACACTAACCACTCGCTGCCATTTTTCTTTCATTAAACATTCTGTAATGAAGACTATTAATAAACTAACTTGCGAATGACGGTTACACAATCCACATGATTTGGAAATGTTGGGGAAAAATGGCACTGGTCAAATATTTTCCACAAACATTTTTATATCATATTGCTGCACAATTCATTTTCAACACCCTGACTTCTTTCCCACAGACATATAGTCGTACACCTTTCTCATTAGGCCTATTTACACAGGTACATAAGTCTTATATGTACACCCGAGTAATATGCTGGCTAATTGCATTGTACTATCAACGAGCATATATACACCATTATGTCAGTCGGCCTGTTTACACCGGTATATCCACCGATCCGTTATATAGATTACTGGATAACTGATATGTTTAATCAAAACAAGCATATCAGTTATCCTATCATCATGATCATATCAGTTACATCTATCCTATAATCACGAGCAGATCAGTTATCCTATCATCGAGAGCACATCAGTTAACGTATCATGACAAAAATATGAATTATCCTATCATCACAAGCACACCAGTTATCCTATCATCACGAGCACATCAGTTATCCTGTCATCACAGGTATGCCAGTTATCCTATAACCACGAGCACATCTGTTATCTTATCCTTACGAGCACACAAGTTATCCTCTCATCTAGAGCATACCAGTTACCCTGTCGTCACGACTGTATCAGTTATTCTATCACCACAAGCACATCAGTTAGCTTATCATTACGAGCATATCAAATAGTCTATTATCATGAGCATATTACTTAGTCTATCATCACGTGCATATCAGCTCAACGTTTAACACATCCCATCAGCAACTACAGAAAGTATACAAAATGAAAGATTAGAACGGATTCATGGAAAGAGATGCCGTCCACATTCCTCAATGATAACGGAAAGGTGCAAGGAATGCTCTGTTTACGTATGTATTTTACTGGTGTTTTACGCCGTGCCTAATAATATTTTACTTGCACAACGGCAGCCAGAATTATGGTGGCAGAGGTGCGAGGAAGAAACTCACGACTATCGGCAGGTTGCTGACAGGTCTTCCCACTTACGACCAGAGAGGAAGGTATGAAACATGGGCTGGGTTTTAACTCAAAGCGATTGCTTCTCCGCGGATGAATGAATTCAGTATCCTTGTGGTGTACCATGCTGGTTTATATGTTGTCGTTGATCAAGTGTTATTCGAGTTGCGTTTTGATTGAAACTGTTCAGATAACCAACATGGTGATCTTGTAGAGCACACATCACGCGCACAATAGGTGAACCGGAAAGCGCATTTTGACTAACTGCTGCTATACGTATGTCTGATTCTAGGCTTAGGTTACAATGGGACAGAGGGAGCACATGACCGATCTAACGAGCTCTGGCTAACACTGCATGCACTGTAATAACAAATTTATACCTTTGCAGAGAAGTTTACTGGCGCTTTGGACAACGGTGAATTTTCCTGAAGATATACTGGCGCTTTGGACAACGATGCATTTTCCTGAAGATAAAGAGCTCTCTTCTTACTGTAAATTAACAGCCAATTGTTCAGTTTCGTAGGCGAGGTGTTGTGAAAATATAACATCGTTCATGCTATTCCGCAACCAAGCGTGAACACGTTATAGATAAAGTGGGCACACGCATGCAAATCGATGATATGTCAGTTTTGTAAACTTACAGTATGTACACTTTCATTTATAGTGTTTCTGTAGGTTCGTTCTTTTTGTCTTTGTAAACTATATACGGCAGTGCTTTTCTCTGTCTTGAAGTACAACCAGCTATTGCTTATGTACATGAATACAGAAATGCCGTATCAACATTAAAAAAGAAAATTACCTTCTAAAATTAGCCGTTCTCACTGCAAATAATATACGCGGACTTTTACAAACATACTTCGTTTGGTTATACATCAAAGGCTCGCTGAACAATCTGCCATGCAATTCTTACAAAAAAAACGTCGGACCAAATTGCGGCTTAGGCAATGTTTGAGTTATTTCCACTCGTACATTTCTTCGTGGGAGGTAAACTCGCTTATTAGTCATAGTCCATTCAATAATCGTTCTAGAAATACGAGAGGGCCAATTGCCATTCCATCGCACTCCTTGTCCAATTAGAGTTTGCCGTCGCTCCAGTGAAGTTCCGTCGGGAGTCATTAACCCCCCGTGTATGTACATTGTTATCAACATAGCATGTGGGTGGCCAGTTCAATGATAAAAACAATGATAAAAACAATCAGCTTGATCTTGTGTGCTTCATTAAAGCAAGTGACAAATTGATAACTACGTAAAGGCGGCTATGAATTGGGAAATACTGGCCAGCAAAGTTGTCGATACATATTCCACACAAAATCAATCCTGTACGTTACAAAAAGGGAAAGGCCATACGTTGATTGGTCTGCAAGCAACTTGCGGAGGGCCATGGGTTCCCCTACCATAATTCTGGCCGCCATCGTATAAGTGAAATATTCTTGAATACGGCGTAAAACACTAATCAAGTTAAAAAAAAGTAAAAGAGGAAACGGTCTTGCTCTTCACACTCTTCTGCACGTTTATGAAACGACAGTTCACGGTTTTTTTTTTCACAGCGTAACCGGTTGGTAATTCATTTTTATGAGTAAAGTACAGGACTTTTTTGCCGTTGGTGCAATCACGTGTGTTGTTTCAAGGACCAGCTTTTTTGTGAATAACTCGCTTTGTGTAAGGCAATAATTCCCTAATTTCCGCCCAGGGATTAGGCCCTTACAATTAACCTGCATCATCAAGTCGCTTCCCTGTAACGTCCATATTTCATGGCAGCTGTATTAGATTAAATTTTTAATGTTGTCCAAACGTTCTATCTTTTTTGTGTGGAAACCCTCCATTTCCCAGCAGCAAAGTTGAAGAATGTGATTATGAAAAGTCCCAAAAAATGTTAAAAGCTGAAAGTAATATGCCTGCTTCCTATCCGGCCATACGTGGGAATTTAGCCAGCAACCGGACCCTGCCCGGTGTCCCCACCACCAACCCCCCAACCACAATGGTGGCCGCCATCGTATGTGTGAAATATTCTTGAGTATGGCGTAAAACACCAATGAATTAAATAAATCAAATAAAAAAGAAAGCAATATGATGACTCTTTGAACAAATGGAGTATGAATCCATGTAAAATTCCAAATTATTGAGTCGCGCTGACTGAATATCACAGTCGTGTCCAACAAGTCTTTCCCACAATATCCTGCCAATTCATCTAAAATGAAATTTGCGAGGCAAATTGCTCCTCGTTTGGCATTTCCGGTTAGAAACTGGGCATTCAAATATGTGCGATAATTTCTATTTTTCGCCATATTTGACATGTTTTGGTTTTTTCGTTTTATTTATTGGTATGCTGAAGACTTAACATCGCTTTAGACATACTTGTGGTCATTTCACGATAATATTTGTTGATAAAACAAGTTGGTCTCAATACCGACGAATATTAGTGCTGCCTCACTGAAACACCATGTGAAATACACCAAACTCTGACAGTACACCGACACCGTCTCAAGGAACCACCCCAAGAGAGTGAATAACAGCTCAAAATTCAGATTCCTACATTACGTCATTATCGAGAAGAAGGTTAAAGGCGGGACACAGTTTATCTTACACAACACTTATTTCCAAACGTGTTTTTTCCTAAAAGTGATAGACTCGTGCTCTCTTGTAAGTCATATATAATAACGCCAGGAAGCGTGATTTCGCTTTACATGAATTTCACATTGAAAATTGATGGCGGGTTAAGGTGGGAAACTGGCAAAATACAAGCCGATTCCTGTTATGACGTTGCAGTGCAGGAGTACTTCCTACCAGGAACTACAAATATGTTCACTAAAGGATCAGAAAAAGGGTCCCAAAACCACTGTATTAAAGCCTATCCCTATCCCCTCGCCCATTCCACCACCACTCCCAGTCTCGATCCGCCATCAGTATAATTTGTGCTGTATCCTATGGGCCTATACAGCACAAATCCTATTCCACATTGGTGACCGGAGTATAAACCCCAAAAACTGGAATTGAAAGCTAAGATAAGGCATCTCTCTTCCCACGTGATCACCGTTAATCTGATAGAAAAGCTAGCCAACTTCGTTACCGGAAGCACTATGTATTTTCTCACACCTGTGTCAGTGTTCCGCCTAATCCGGGTGGTAAATAACCCCCTGCCACTAGGGTGGTTGTGTTAACGAACACAACCCACCCCCACAGGCAAGCCGCTATTAACATCGGTCTTTGCGTTAGTTCTGCATGGGACGTTAAGGGAAAAAAAAACACGACTATAAAGCAAAAACGCTAACGGCAACAACTTGAGCGTCATGTCAAGGAGAATAAAACAATGGCCGTATTTACTCAAGGTGTCGAGTCCCGGTCTCGTGAAACAGACTGGGTTCCAGAGAAATGTTAATTTATATTCATTTGCAATTCACACCTATTCCCGCCTCGTCGGCTCTGCCTTGCTAAACACGAGGTTTCGGTTCTGTCAATTGACCACTTCGTGCCGTTTTTGTGCAAATAACCAATCTCTAGAGCAGTAAATCAAGCTAAAACAGGGTCGATAGAACCAGGATGAGATGCAGAAGACATTCGGAGCTTTCATGAAACAGAAAATCCAAGTTATCGGAAGAGCCTTAAATTTATTACTGAGATTTAATTGTAATACAGTGCGATGCGTTTGTTTTCTTGTGCAATGCACCCCCCCCCCAAAAAACCGATTGGTTGCAAATCTTGTGCTGTACGGTAAAAAGCCTTTCTGCTTTCTTGGAAGCCGTATTCACGACAGAAGAACGGTAACCTGAATTCTAAAAAATGCATTCCAAACGAAACTGTAATTGCCGCAACATTTTATTTTTACATAGCGCTGTACCCAAGATTTGTTTTTCTCTTAGCCAATGGCAGCAAGTTTAAGGACGGAGTGTACCGGATTGCTCACCGAACTTTTACAAGTTCCTGACCCATTTTTTACACATATGCAGCACCTCTGACCACTAGGCCACTGCCCTCTTCCCAATATGATAACAAATGACTGCCCTGTACAAGTCTCGCTGTAATTATCTGTGAAAGCCTTATGAGACTATCTACAATAGCGTTGACTCGAAACCATGTCTTGCTGGATCTGCTGCAGCTTGAAGTGAGCAGTTTTGTCAGACACGTGGCAAAAACCGACTGTTCCTCCAGTTTGATCCACACATAAAACTGGCCAATGTCGTATTAGTAAACAATCGTTTATTAGGAGATTTAAATAACATGAAGTCCAATGAAGAAATAGATCGATAAATAAGCACAGTAAAATGTTGGCCCACTAGGTCCACTCCTGCCAGGTTTTCTGCCCAAGATGTGTGATAAACAAAGTTCAACAAACCAAATGAAGCAACGTGTAGGCGTTGTTAAGATTACAGCGTTATACACGAAACAAATCAATGGAAGGATTGAAAAGCCACAGAAGTTTTCTTAAATTTTGCCATGCGAATTATGTTCGCATTCGCTTTCATATTAGAAGGTTTGTTGCCTTCTGACATTGAGCAAGAATTAATTGATTACAATAATTTTTCAACTAGAAAGTTTATATGCGTACAACATCAAACTGAGCGAAAGGAAAAAAAATTTTTTTTCAACGCTAACACGGATATTGCGAAACTCCCAAGTAATTACGGAGCGCTTTATGGGTTAGCACTACGAGCCCATTATTTTTCTTTCAATTGTAAGCTAGTTATATTTACCTGCTAAAGAAGTAAAGCATTTCTCCTGATACACCAAACCTTGCAAAGCAAAAAATGCTATGAACTCCCAGGTCGCTCAATGAGTCCGGTTGATTAGTCATTGTATTTGGTGTTAAACTATATTACGTAAAGTATAAAGGGATTTGCAGTACAGGCTTTAACGAAGAAAGATTCCCAAATGATTGTCAGCCTATACTGTGACAAAAATAGCAACTGTTCATCAACTTCACCTTCATTCCCCTTACTTCACACGTCACTAAAAAAATGCAAATCTTCAACTAACATCCGCTTATGCTAACGTCCACAAAAAAACTTCAAATATCTTAAGAAAGCGGAAAACGTGCAGAAAAGCATTGGCATAAGGAAAACATGATGTAGGGCCTTAAGCCCCCATGAATATTTTGATAAGAAAAATACAAATTTTATGATAAAGTTTCTGAGTTCTTCTTCTCTTTATTTGACGAAGCTTCAGTTTTACTGATCAGATAAATCCTTTACTATATCTTGCAAATACTGAGGATAAGTTTGACCAACAGAAAAAAATTAAAAGTGACGGTTGGCATGACATATAGTAAATAACTGTAATTGGTTATGAGATTCACAGCTTGCGGACCAAATCAGGATTTGAACTCGGATCCGCAGAACCCTTCGGAGCAATTATCACCAGCTACTAGGGTCCCACCCAAGATTCACCCACGTTAACATACCAACGGATCTTTAAGGCTGATTTGTGGGAGGGTATGGGGGGGGGGGCAGCGCGAAGGGTTTGGGATGTTCTGCCGTAGGTGTGCAGCCGTCTTCGAACCCGAATCACTAAATACACTAATACAGCACACTATACCATCCGAGCTAACAGATAATAAAAGGCATGTGTAGCGGAAAAGCGTCAGACACAGAATGATCTTCAACTGCAGTCGCTTCAAAATGTACGCGTTTGAGGTGGATGCAGCGTTAATATCTGCAGGTGTAATGGAGGATGCCAAGGTGACTTGTGCCCGTTACAGAAGCACCGCCCTAACTAAAGCATCTCTAAATCCTCGGGGTCGCTAAGATGCTAAGAAACATGTTGTAATTTAACACTATCCTATGTCAAAATAATAAGTTTAGATCTTGTGCTCGGCACCTTTTATGGGTTATACGTTATTATTTACCGCTACGCATACACCTGAATTACGCTCCTGTTAACATTTACACCTCCACCTATACGAAAGTTACCTTTATCTTAACACCTACCCCTCCTCATACACGTCAAATTTTTATGCTATCACTCATGCTTAAACATATGTATTACGTCACTGCTAACATTACGCCTCAACATGTACCTGTATCACTTGCAAGGCAACACCTAAGCCTCGACATGCATTGCGTTTATGCTAAAATTCATTTCTCAGCATACACGTGTGTTACGTTTCTGTTAACATTGACGTCTCCTCATTTAGCTGTGTTATGTTTCTCTTAATATTCAGGTCTAAGCAGTTCCTTGTGTTACGCTTATATTACCATTCATTTCTCAACATACACGTGTGTTACGTTTCTGTCAGCTTTCACGTCTCTACATTTACCTTTGTTACATTTATGTTAACATTCACGTCTTCACATTTACCTTTGTTACCTTTCTGTTGATATTCACATCACCTTAGTTACCTGTATTACGTTTGTTCTTATGTTATGCTCCTGTTAACATTCACGTCTTTGCATTTACATTTGTTATATTTATGTTCACATTCACGTCTCCGCATTTACCTTAGTTACGTTTATACCTGTGTTACGCTTCTGTTAACATTTTTATCTCCGCATTTACCCGTGTTACGTTTATGTTAACATTCAGGTCTCCACATTTACCTGTGTTACGTTTGTGTTAATAGTTACATTTCTGCATTTACCCGTGTTGCATTTATGTTAACATTCACGTCTCCTCGCTGACCTGGGTTAAGTTTCTGTTAACATTCACATCTCCGCATACAAACTTGTTACGTTTATGTTAAAATTTACGTGTTGTACACAAACACATGTACATGCGTTACGTTTATGTTATCATTTTCGCCCACGCATATGTGTGTGTTACGCTAATGTTAGCATCGACACTTTCACAAATACACGGATACTTTGTCTTCTCTAACATTTGCATTTTTCTGTTAATATTTGCACCTCCTGATGCACGCATTACACTGAACCTTTTTAAGTATGACGTCCCCGTAATGTGACCATACGTTTTTTACCGTATGGCACAAAAGCACTGCTTCTCTATATCCCGTTATCGAATATGTTACAGATCTACATGATCAAATTTTCATTATAAAATTCTTTCCTTTTATTTTAAATTAATTTTTTGGCTCCTTTCAAATATCTGTGTTAGGGGAATGTGGTGGATTTTTAACCTGATCATCTTGTTAAAATAATTAGTTATGTCTTCGTAACCACTGAGTATTGGAACATCATGGAACATGATACGAGGCCCCACTTTTAATTGACTGACATTTCTAACTAAGAAGCTAGCGTAAGCAGGCTAATGAATGCACAAATATGAATTGATCAGATGTGCAATCCACAACACTCTATGGTTATTTTCAGGTCAACCATTCCGTTCTAACTGTCACCATTTCGTTTATTATTTATTTGATTGTAGTTTAACAGCACTTATCCAATAAAAAATTATCATCTTTTAGAAAGGTTGTTTTGGCCGAACGTGTGAACAACTGTAACAAATTTTGCATAGTTTTGCGGCGAGTTGCAGTTTGGTTTGATGATATTCGTAAAGGACAGCCGGTAACCATGTATTGTGAACCTAATCGACGAGACCGCTAAACCGGGACATAAAGTCAACATTTTTACACATACGTTTCTTTTATATCAGCTTTCTTTACCTTTCAAAATGTAAGATTTATCTTCATCCCCATTCATTTAGCCTACACTCAAATGTCTCCCGCGTTACGCACATATTTAACCTTTAACAGACGGTGGTGTGATTTCTGACTTTCAAGAGTAGCCTCGTAAACTTCATTCCACACTTTTGAAGAGGAATGTTTCCCGCTTTCACACAAGACTATTGAAATATGAAGAAAACTATGTCCGGTGGATGCACACGTCTTACGTAACCTGTTTAACAAGGACGTTAGTTTGTTCTGTGCTACCTTCAAATTGGCCATTACTTCCTGAGAAGCGTGAATTCATCACACGTCCACAGTGGCACAAACATACTCTATGCTTTACGTTTAAGGCAGACGTGTTCTTTTTTTTATAAAATGTCTCAGACTTTAACCCGACGCCACGCCAACTAATCGCAAATAATCACCCTGAGACCTGTGCGTACCGCGTCAAGCAGTAACAAAACAAACATCGATAACACGGTGTTTGTTAGGAGGCCGGTAGAAAAAAGAAATCGGCTGAATTACAAAAGAATCAATCGAATAACTGACTTTAAGACAAAGGAACCAGGAAGGGAAATGTCATCCTCACCTGTTCGGGACGGTTCGTGTCAACTTCTCAGAACCCCGCTGTTCCTGTTCCGTGTGTTCAGCCCGCTGATGTCACAGTGTGATAAAGTCCCCGGGTATACCACTCATCGGACGCTCGGCCGCTCTCTTGGTTTCCAGTTACACCCGCTGTCCTTGGATCTTTACATTAGTCGTGGAGGCGCCTAAACCAGCGGCACAGAGGCGTTGTCATCCGCCCCTGAGCAATACAACAGGCAATGTAATTAGTATAGTCGTTCTGCAATAACCGACAGCCCTTGCAGCGCAATTCACCCCGCCCGGTATATAACAGCGGCTCCCTTGTCTTCGTTACACGCCCGGGTTTTTTTTTTAATACGGCAGCAAATTGTCCTGAGCTCTCGCGCTTGTACCTAGTACATCACTGGAGATGAGCGAGTGATCTGTTCGCTGCAGTTCAAAGCCGTGGGCGATGTCAGTTGTATTGCCGATGACAACCGTATTGAGCACCTGGACATCTGCCTCTAGTTTCCTTCAAACTCAGCAGGATGAGACTCGGAGAACTATTTACACGCTCTAGGTGTTGTCCAGCATAATGTTCTGGAGACTTTATCTTAAAGGTTAATGTTGTAAACGGCTGGTGCTTGACTTCTCACAACGGCAAGCTATTGATGCCCTGTCTTTTATTTGACTTTACTTAAAGACGTCAAAGAAGGCTATTAAGGGCCATGTTCCACAGTTCGAGGTTTGTTATCTAAGCCAAGCCTTACAATCAGGGACATGGTTCGGCGGGGGATGACAAAGCCGAAGCCGGCCCGTGGGAGACGAGCATTCTAATTGGCTACATTGCCACTTCCGCTTTTCTAATGGTGTACCGGAAGTCCTTGAGTTCGACATAGACAGCGTTTCTCGGCGAATTGCAGAAGTCGAACATGCACCGAGATTCCGATTTATTGTTAAAAGCCTGAAAAGCTTCTCGCTTTCGTAGTTGGGATTCTAAAACTTGATTAACAGATTGTCCGAATGAAGGATGTGAATGCCACATATAACTAAGGATATACCTTGCACACAATTAGGCCACACAGTCTTATAAACAAGTGACGTCACTCGGAGCTCGACCTTGTCTCATATCTCCAATAAAGACATTTTTTAGACAAGTTTAGCTTGTAAGAAATTCAATTTGAATACAGAAGCTAATAGAACACAACTTCACGGAGGTGCAGATTGTTACGTTGGTTTCGGCTACGTTGCTACGAGCTCTCTGATGATAATTTTTTGTGTTTACTAATTACGTTACATGTTGATTATTGCAGACACACATTTCCTAAAAAAGGAAACACCTGACAAATCATAACGACCTGCAAAATAAACTACATGTAGTAAGATACATTTAAAAGGCCTGTCTTCTGTCTACAAAATGTAGTTCAGAGGTTCCTTTGCTGACAAAAAACATTATGCAGAAAGTATTTTACTCATAGTTAGTTTCCAGTTTTCAAATCGCAGGTAAAATGGTAGTTAGATTTAAGGAACTGCCAAATAGTGTCTTCAAGTGATCAAAAATAGGTATTAAAAAGACATCACTGTTCAACTGATTCATTCATTCATCCGCTATGACGGACTAACTGATATTTAACGCCGTATACAAATCTGACGGAGGACTGACTGGCTGAATGACGGACGGACGGAGTGACGGAAGAACGTAATGATTGATGGACTGATTGATCAATTCTCGGAGTAAGCGACTGACTGTTGGGAAATATCTAACAAACTTGCCCACATATTACACACGGCGTATAAGCCGTCTCGGTGGAGGGCTAGTGACGTACGTCAATGACCGTACGTTTTAAAGCGGCCTAAGATAGCTTATTGTCTCCAAGGCCTCCGAGGCAGAGGAACCTGCCCGAGGCTGGGATTGCCACCTTATGTGTCAGAGTCTGTCCCAGGCTGGGACTGCCACCTGATGTATCGGAACCTGACCAACGCTGGGATTGCCATCTGATGTGTTTGAATTTTCGCCGACAATGTTCTAAAGCTTCCTTCAGCCATATATCACGAAACTTTTCTTATTACAAAATAGGTTTTTTTACTTACTACTACATGACAAAATTATCTTTATTTGGAATTTGATCTTTCTCAATGTATCACAAAACCCTGGTGCTAAAAGGTGTGGCTAAGACTTTTCTAGCTTTCAAGCTCAAACAGTCTAAACTTGCAACCTTAAAGACAATCTGACTGTTACGTATACTATAACGGTAATTCAAACCTGTAATTATTTTTCTTTTCTTTCTTTTTTTTTTTTTTTTTTTTGCTTTTCATAAGCAGACAAGTTTCTCAACATGAATCGAGTATATTGCGAATCACGAAATAACTCAATGTCAACCCAAATTACGGAATAGAATGAATCAATTTGACATTGTTTCGTTGCTTTTAATAAGTATATTAATACTTCTTTGCTAAATTCTGAGAACAACCCACATGTTTTTAAAGCTGTAATTCAGTGTAATCTGAAAAAAAACTATTTCTTTGATCTCATCTATATTACCTATTTATAAAACATAATTCATATCGGTACACTGTGATCAAGGGCAGCAAAAAAGGTTGAAAACACGCAGGTGGAATTTTATTACTTGTTTATTATTTTAATTTATTACCCGTGGAACCTATTTCTTTTTCATGAATACCAAACGTCGCAGCTCTAAACATTTTCTTTTGCTTTAATATTACATGGAGACATTCACGTACTACCTCAGATAAATCTGTTCTGCTTTATCAAAACATTTATTTGCAAGCTTAAAGCTGAATCAGACCTTAAATTGATACGCCGGTATGAACGTCAAAAACGCTCGGTTGCACAGTCTTGTTACGTTAAATCTACTGCGCACTGCAAACAACTACATGTAAGCACAACAGAAAACGAATCGTCATAAACGATATATTCATAAATGATCAATTTCCCGATAAATTAAGCCAATGAAAATTAGATTTAAGAGCTGTTTACAGCGTTACCCGGATTTGTCATTAATTGCGGAAATATTAAGCTGTCTGCGTTTTCAATCTTCATCATGCTCTTTGACCTTTTCCGACCAATAGACCTAGTCATCGTATGATGACGTCATTAGGGGTGGTGCATCTGGTTTTGCTGATCATATTCGGCCATTTATCGGTGAAGAATTCTACTTAGGTTATCTCTGAAAATCGTCGAGGTTTCCATTGTCCTTCAATGCGCTATTCTATCTGACAATCATACCAGTGGATGATATTTTCCTCCCAGTAATCACAGACTTCTCTGTTATATACAGTGGTTTAGATTATTGTCTCAATTTGAATTTTTTATACGATCCCCAACTCCCCAGTGGGGGTGTCTTGGGTGACGTATTCAGGTTTCGCCTACTCTAGTAGCTTAAGACAAGGTAGGAGAGAAGATGGATTAGAGAGATGTGAACATGCATTGGTGATGATCGAATCGTCGCGTAGGGAAAACTTCAGACAGTTTCTGATTGTGTTGATTAAAATATTTATCTCAATATGTTACACAACACGGTACACTGTTAGAAATGTCCCTGTTTTTACCTCACTTACCCCAGTCTTTCTACGAGGTTTAACCACAACAGTCGCGTTAGTGGTGAAACACCCGTGATAGAAGAAATACGTAATCTGTGTGGCGTTCACATACTTTTTCACAGGATGATTTCATGGTGATTATGGCAGATATTTTACGGTGGAAACAGCTGGCAGGTTGTTACCAGACCATTTACCCGGTGTAACTGCAGATACCGTGATATATAAATATATTGATATATACTGATCCGGAAAATATCTGCCTTATTGATGTAGAAATTCTTGGTATCAATACCGGCAACTTCCAAAAGTGACATGGTGCCGATAAAAAGATGTTTTTCATTTTAGTTCGTTGATTTAGTTTGTCTAGTGTTAAATTTGATTTTTTTTTCGCTTTGGAGGTCCCACATCCAGCTTACAAATCGTCACAGGTCAATCGTATATAGCTATGAATTCGTACGGTATATAATAATGGAATTTATTTGGCCTCACCATCCCTAAACATTGTTACTCGTTCTTCACCGTTGCACGTGAAGACGGTTCCCTTGGCCATGCATAAATAAATCAAATATGAGCATAAATAAATCAAAGATGAGAATAAAGGATGGTTATTTCACAGTAGATATTGAGAACAAATTCTTGAGTATGACCAGTCTTTTGGCACATGGCCAGGTACACTGCTAAAAATTTCTTAGTAAAAAGTACGAGTAAATGACCTGGCAATAAGCTGTCAGCCTTTTTCACTGTGAAGTAACGGTCATAATGGCCGTAATATTACCGTATGCACGGACTTTTCTTTGTATCTGACATCCTTGTGAGGCAAGTGAGGGAAGCTGGAACCCAAGCGATGAAACAAAGAACTAAAGAGCTTGGCAAGAAACAAGAAAGAATGATCAATGTGGGGTCACAAACATATGCACGACAAATACGCATTTCAAACAAGCAATCCACGATCAAGAACATCAACAATGCCGTCTCCAGCAAGAACAACCAAAACAGCAACACAGCCTTCCCACAGAGCGAGTCATTCAAGCTAAAAGTCATGGCTCTAGGTTTTATTTTTCTGTTGACAGACAGCGCCCAAACCTCCTCCTACAAGCCAGCAATGAGACAAAACTTTGCAGTTTTCTGTTGGCAGAATTTACTTCTCCTGGACAATCAAAATAAAATGTTTACCAAACTATAACAGAGCAATCTGGCTTAGCACTTTCTTTTAGAGAGGGTGTGAAACAGTCCAAAATCCGTTTTCACAGTTCCGCTTAAGCTGCAGGAAAGTTTTAAGTACAGTTTTATGGTCGACGAGAGTGACGAGCAATAATTCATCACCTTTTGTAGCCAAAGGTACCCAATGAAAATGAAGGTCCGTAAAATAACAGTTGATATTCACATAAAATAAACTTTGTGAGACTCTAACAATACATACATATATTCATACATTGGGACGGGCAAGACATTCCATCTCCGTTATTCATGCTGCTGAGCTCTCCATGTTGCCTGGTCCTAGAACACTTTTGTAAAATATTATATTATAATTATTTATATTAATTATAATTATTTACATTTCATACACTAGTATTAAATAATTGACAGCTAAGAAATGACTGGAGTGATGGTTTGTCGATTTCAAACCTTTGCTTATTCCAAAAAAAAACGTCCCAGTGAATCTATAATTGACACACGTTCGGTGTATTTATTAAATTCTAGTATAACGTTTACAAACAATGGTGTTTCAGGGGACAATACCACGATCTAATAAAACGTTCTACTGATTACGAGTACATTTTAAAACTGTAACATACATTTATTCATAGGATTTGACTGTTATCAAAGTCCGTGAGGTAGAGACGTGGTACATAAACAGTTAGAACAAAAACCCATGTTAGGTTAATTGACAAGAGCCCGTATTTCGCGAGGAACCTGTGACCATTTTCCAGCTTTCACACTGTCGTCGCTGGTGTGGTTTTACTCTCTGAGCTATAGTCCCTCATATGTGTAAGTGGTGTTTCCTCTTGAGGGCTGTAAGAACCGTTAATTGGCAATCCTGTGTCAACCATTTTTACCCTGCATAACATTGCTTTAATGTAACAACTTAGAGCACGGCCTTTATTGACCTCACTAATTTGACATAAGATCAAGCCGTGTGTGTACATTTCCAAGTTGAAGAAAGGTGTCACGATAAATATTGCCTTTCGGTACCACATATCACAATCCAGGGATTTGCAAGTCATCTTTTTTTGTTCGGGAGAATGATATCTGTTTTAACACGTAGCTTTTATGTCCGCTATAGAGCCCGCATATTTGTTGAATGGATTCGAAAAGTTGGCGTTTAGCTTCAGCAGTGGAGAAAACCGGACAGTGTCTAGGATAATAACAACGTTCCTCACCACGTACCCGATAAACTTTCTGACTTAAAGCCGCAACCAAACCTGGGCAGTGAAATGAAGAGATGCTACTTTTGTGGTGAATTAATAGGGAATTTCAGACATAAATCACCTTGTCTAGGGAAGGGCCGTCACATTATCTTCCAGTCTAGCACTGAAATGCTAAATTGCACACATTGTTCATCGTGTTTTACTTTATTCGTCGCTATATTACTCGCTGGCTGCGCATTTTTTGCCTTGGACAAAGACTTTGTAGATTTCTCTGCTCTCACTGCTTGTAGGGCCTCTATGACATAACTGATTGACGACGTCCTTGTGACCGCCTAACCTTCGTTGAAGACCGCATGTCTTCCACCAATATGATGTACATATCATATGGGAAAACCTGTCAGTATTTTATCAGATGAGTGTGGTTTACGCCGAATATTCCAGTCAAGTGGCCGCCATTGTACAAGTGAGAAATTCTTGAGAATGGCGTAAACCTATAAAAAGATAAGTGAACAAGTTCTTGTTTTCATTCCCATGCGGAAAGCCTTGGCTGCGTTCTAGGATGTCCTCGCCATTATGTGGCCAAAATATTGCCCATTTTGCGTTATGCAATAGTCAATGATTTTGATTTCTTACATTCTTAATGTAGAATTTTCTACTACTGCAAAACTACTGGCAGCCCACCTATTTGGATTCTTAAACTTTCAGTCTAATTCTTTTCTTTGGTATTATTACTTATTAATTGTTTATTCTTTATATTATTGTGTATGGACAATATACTCATAAATGCTAAAATTAAAACATTGAAGGCTACATCTAATGAAAAAAAGTATTTTTCTCATATGGTCAGTTATACAAATTACAGTCTACAGGGTTGGTTTAGAAATCCTGTGTACTCTTAGCGAGGTGATCTGGACTCGAAATCCATCGTCTGTCGGTGGCTCTCAATTCGTGATTTATCGACTTTTCCACGGTCAAGATAGCGACTTGCATAGAAACATAAGCCCGTGAGGCAAAGCTTGTCAGGGAGCTCTACACAGCTCCTTATTGTCATTTAACAAACAGCTTAATTTGCCCGAAACCCTCACACAGACAGACGGAAGGGAAGTCTATGGGAAGGCGGGGACATTTTGATCGATACGAGCTAGAACAGGGAGCGGCGCGTTTACGAGACGAGTTACGGTGAACGACCGCTGCCAGTCTGTCAACGGTTACTTCCCTTTATTTGTGCTTAGCTGAAACGCGAGCCTAAGATGAAAATGAAGATTGCCAGTTCAATGAAAAGCAGAAGCAGACATGATATGCTCTTAACTCAGAAATCAAGCGTCGATGATGGAACATTCTTACCGAGTTTTGCTTAGTTTTTTGGTGTTCAAAGTTGAAATTTCGATGTCTTTGTCCTAAGATACACACAACATCTCTAAAATGGTCGACATTTTAAACATCTGTCCTTGGATCGAGCCCAGAAATAAGTTCTAAAATCGCTCTTCAGGTTTGGGCTTGTCAGAAACAGATTTTTGGGGTAGGTCAAATAAGTCTACCAGAAAGAAAGTATATCTAAATTTCATTCAGAAGGGCCAGGAATAACTGTCCTCTGTTTGTGTTACTATTAACGTAAAAGTTTACTTGTCCTAAGCCTAACGATTTCAGTATGTTTTTCTTGCTTTCATTTTCGTAAACCCCGTTTCTGGGCTCAACATTCCCAAATTTCCATACGTTAATTTAGCAAAACTTCAGGCCGCGCTTCCTTGGGCATTCAGCAATAAATGTAGGGTATAAGTAGGAAGTCTGTCGGATGTACGAAGGGCGTTGTCTTCGGATGTGGAGAAAAGCAAGAGGTGTTGTCTTTACAGAGAAATGCATACTTAAATGCTCTGTTTGTAAAGTGAGTTTTGCTTTCCATGCTTCAGTCGCTGGAATACATGAGGTGTGGATTCAGACCCAAGGCCGATACCACACTGCTCTTTCAGGTTTAAGTCAAAATCTGAAGTACGATTTTAAAGATTATTTTTGCGCCATAGAAATCCAAAAATCTTCCACCCCATAAATGTTATCTTAAGTAAATGTGTTAAAGATGTGAATTTCCGATACCAGCAGATAATTTAGATTTTGACAATTCAGAAATAGTACTTCTTTAAATCCATTTCTGGTTTTGCACAGGGAATTTATAGATTTAGTCTCTCTCAATGTTCACTGGATGTTGGTGACAATATATGGTCTAGCCTTCAAAGACCAATCATTTTCCACCATTGTCTGCGCACATATGTGCGCCAATTGCGTGTGAGGTACTTTGTCCTTGGCTTGCCAAAGGACGGTAGTTTAGCCCGGGCACCCTACCACCCATAACCCTGGTTGATTACAGGAGTACCACGTTAACTGACAAATACCTAAATCAGTGTATGGTAATTTCCCGTGTCAACATGTTTACCAAATCGAAATATCAAATACTTAATCAAATGATTAAGTAAATATGCAAAGTAAGAAATTATGACGAATTCATGAAAAGAAATCCAGTTAACAGTTTTCATTGATGAGACCGAGATCAAAGAAATGTTCTGGGTGGATGAATAACATTAGTCTGCAAATCGTTTATGATGCTAGTTTATACGTTTTCGTTGATCGAACACAGTGTATGTATCTCAGTTGTACTTTGATTGCAATTGTTCATATATCTAACAAGGCGATGTATTCAACACGATAACCCCCGGGGTTAGGTGTACTGTTATGAAGTAGAGTCCCAGAGTTTCTGCACACCCCCCACGTACAGCTTCCAGGACCAGAGCCGTTGTCCAGGAGTTCACATTGAAAGGTGCGCCGAGGGACGGCACTCAGCGATAAGGAAAATTGACTTATTTACTTAGGTGTTCAGACGTAGAGAGTAATTTTAGCTAACTATTTAAAGACAAGGTCCAAGGCGATACTGCCTATTAATGACCTGGAAATGGATACTTAGGTACTTTTCAACATTATCTAAACCGACATAACGGGAAAGTGATATCACACTAAGAGCATCGGTACGGTAATAGCAGTCGGGCAATTCTTGCTTTTGCGTTACTTGCAATATAACGCAAGATTAAGTTCTCACGAGAAACATTTAAAGGCCTAGGCGATAACCCGATCATCCACGTTAAATCTAGGAAAAGGTTCCTGGGCATGTACCAACTTCAGAGAAAGTGTTTCGGCAACGCTGTGCTGGGATAAGTCAAAGAAATTTTAATAATACAGCACAGAGAATAAAACCAGAGCAGCGAAGACAGTGTGAAAGTTGGTAAATCATGAGGCGTTACCAGTGAAATCTGCCTTCTTGTCAATTTACCTTAGGTAGGGCTTTATTCTAACTGTTCATGTACGTCCTTAAAAGGTAACAACTTACACACACCGCTAACCTCATGGCTGAAGCAGAATTAAGTAAATATATTACAGTGGTGTTAAATTGTTAGACGTTACTGATTTGGAATTTCTCAAAGTGCTGTGTTGTCATCACATTAAACACATGTATACACAATAACATGAAAACAATGCAAGGTGGTTACACGTAACTGGTGAGATCCTGCCTCTTCTCAATTTATGTCAATTAGGGTAAAAAACAATATGGTGATGTTAAATGCAATTTATTCGACGTCGCCTGACGTTGTTTCGTCATCTTATTCAAGTCATTTCTGCCGATGGACCCTTTGAATTGTTTTCATGTTACTGTTAAATGAGATGACAACATATCATTTCCAGCAATTCTTAATCAGTGACGTTTAATAAATTAACATAACTATATTTCTTCAATAATTCTGTTGCAGCCATGCTGCTCTATGGGGCCTGTAAATTACTATTGTTGATGCATTTCCATAAACAGTTAGGATAAAAGCCTAACTGATCACACTGTCGTCGCTGCTCTGGCTTTACTCTCTGTGTTATACCCTTTCATATCGCGTTAAATGTGACGGCAACACATTTTTTTTCATTTTATTCTGCTTAGGGCCATGGTTCTAAGGGACGTGTAGGTCGTTACGTTTCAAGCACTTACAGTGAGAATAAAACCCCACCTGAGGTAAGTTTACAAAGGCCGGATCTCTCCGATATTGCCAATTATCACACTATCGCCGCTGCTCTGTTTTTATTCACTAGGCTGTAGACTTTTATACCACAATTGTTCTTACGCCCCAAAAGACCTACCTTAGAAAGAAAAAAGACAGCAATAGGGCAACAAAGTATAGGTGCATCGATCAAAAAAATCCCTCAAGAAGTTAGAAAAATACAATGTTATGATCTTGCATAAACCAGCGCTAAGCAGAAAGCGCCGGATTGTGTTATCACTCTTTAACTAATTAGTCTTCCAGGCTGTATCCATAACCCGAGAGCGCAGCTGTTTTCATTGAGGTCAAGGTTGTTGGCAATATGAGTGACAGGCATCGTGTTTCCGGTTTCTCCAAAATGGCGCATCCTACATGGGCAGGCTTCTATTCCAAACAGCGGAAATTTCAGGATCTGCAGACCAAGTTCTATGGAAATTTGGCCCCTGACGGGGACCTCCGTGATCGAGAGAGTTAGCGCGCAACTCACCACAGGTGCAGTCATTGTGAGTTCAAGTCCAGCTCTGGCTGACTTCCTCTCCGGTTGTACGTGGGAGGGTCTGCCAGCAGCCTGTTGATGGTTTCTTCCCAAAATAATGCTGACCGCCGTAGCTTAGGTGAAGCGCTCTTGAACACATCGTAAAAGCCAATAAAATAAATATATATAACAACAGATGTTATTATTTGTATATTACTCGAATATTATAAAGGTGCATTTACCAGATATTGTAGAAAGTAGTTCCACGAGCGAGTTTTTATTTAATATTTTTCACTTCGGCGAGTACTTTAGTATATTAAAAATTTTGTACAAAAACAGTTTGGAAGTGAAGAGAAAACCTGTCTGTGCCTCTGAAAAGTTGTGTACAGTGCAGAAAAGCAAATTTAACTCATATAAAGGCTTTTAAAATGCCCATTAGGCTAAGAACATATTTCCGTTACCCCCATTTTTTATTGGATAATATTTTATCTTCATCCTGTAAGGGGTACCACTATCGGAGAGGAAAAATGATAAACGAATGTCTTGTTTAACTCCTACACAGTGATACAGAAGATCAAACAAAGAACCAAGAAGGAACTTGAATTAGTTCAATACATATATTTGAACAAAATACACAAATAGTACAACTGACCATGATGTACAAAGCAACACGGACAATTACAAAAATAGATAGTTTCTTACTGATGACAGCGGCCAAATCCGGATGGAATATTACGGCTTCCAAAGGCAAGTCGAACCCACAGCCCTTGGGAATTCTCAAATCGAATGATGATAGTCTTCTAAGTGATGAACAGCAGTGGGCAGGTACGCCGACGATAGTATATATCCAACTCCCCGGTGAGGTGCTACTTTCCAAGGCGGAGGGGTTGAAAATCGTCCGTGATGCCGAGCTGGCGATGTATGTTTCGGAAATATACACAAAGTCACTTTCAGCGTAGAGTGGGATGAAATGTACGTAATGGCACAAACAGGCAATGAGCGATACAAGCTCCAAAATAACGTCTCAGAAAAACAGGTCGTGGCGAAAGACAAGCTCACAAAGCGCTAAGTATAAAAAAAATGGATTACAAATTGACGTATGTCGAATGGTGTGAAAGCCGATATCTCCAAATCCCACAAAATCCTTCTAATTGAACGAGAGTAAATATGCTCTCAAGTGGACATTAGTAAAATGACTGCGAGCTTTGACGCTCATATTTATAAATTAACGTAAAGGAAATTCTAGATGGTTTGAAAACATGTTTACAACATGGACACTTCTTTTCAGAATGTACGCTCTATGTACAATGACACAAAACGGAAAAACACAGAAGCCTCGAGAACACGCGACGGAATTTATGAGGACTATAACGAACACAGAGGGGAAAATGTAGGTTTGACACTGACCCGGTTAGCGAAAAAACCAAAAAAATATAATTCATTATTTTAAAGACGAGGTTCGTAGCAATGCTAAATGCATCATTTGACAAATGCTCTAATAAATCTGTATTGGATATGATCGCAGAAAATACAAAATGAGATAGTTGCATTCTATAATGTCTTAAATCGCAAAACCCCTAAGGAAATTGGGAAATACGAAAGCAATAAACATAGGATCACGTAGCTTCGCGAGAATGGCTGTGGACAATTTCTTCACATTACGACATTTTGTCTTACTCCTGATTGATTTTTGGACTCATGGATTTACTAACCAGCTCACAGGCTGGAACAGTTCCAGTGGCGGTCCAACTGAAGGATTCTCTGACTAACAGAATCCGTGATTCATTAGTAAAATAGCTGATAGACTGAGTAAGTTATCAAAGGAATGGGAGAACGACTGATCCATTAATCCACCAATCGAATGATTTGTTAAGGGCTGAAAATAATTTTAGATTCCCAAGGAGCCTTTCCTACGTAAAGTAACTTAGGTCAAAGTTGTGTAGTCTGAGCAGCGAGTACTACTTTACTACAAGGACGCTAGGCGTTGATACCGACACTCGTACATCAGCCATCAATCAAAATGGGCGTACTGGGTCAAAAATCGCATGGGCCAGTTTCCAAAAACGACAAATAACACAAACCACCAAAGAACTAAGAAAGTATACAAAATGTATAAAAAGTTAGGAGGGATTGATACAAAGAGAAGCAGTCACTAGTTTTCAACGATGACGAAAAGAAGCAATGAGTGTTCTAGGCGGATGAATAACGCCAGTTTCATTTTACCATTTTATTATATATGGTGTCGATAATCAAATATGCATCTCAGTTGAGCTTTTATTGGAACTGTTCATATATTAAACGTGGCGGTCATACTCAACACGATGAAAACCATGGTCCGGTTAAGCGGAATTAGACACAGTTACGAGGAGATTGAATCCAAGAGATTCTGAGCACTCCGTCAGCATTTACTCACAAGAGATGCAAACTAATTGTAAGATTTTAAAAAAAAACTTAAAGTGAAGGCGTTTGATGGAAAATCTTGACGACCAGACGTCCTTGCGTGGGAAAAAAATCCATTAACCATTCTCACAGCGCCCATATTCCTCTAACGTTATCAGAAGTACTTCGAGAAGCAGACGCCTTACATGCCGACCTTTTGACGTTCATTGGTTCACACACATAGAGACGCTTGGTCTGGAACAACGCTAAGGCTTCCTCGAACTGTCACTTTGTGATGCCTGATTATCATGATTATTATTAATGCTACTTTATTCAGAAATATACGTGTTAACCTTAATCTCAATAGGTCATGCCTTGAAAACACATCTTCAGGGACCTGTTTCACAGAGCGATTTTGGGCTAAAGTCCAAAACTTTAATCTTTTTTAGAAAACTAAATATTTGATGCTGGATGTTTGGTTGAAATCGCCCTATGACAGCATAGAATAGGCGGTCAAAATTGATCAATGTGATGCATGTATTTCAGGGGCCTGTTTCACAAAGCGATTTTTGGCTAAAGCCCGAAACTTTTTTAGAAAACTGAATATTTGATGCCAGATGCTTGGCTGAAATCGCCCTTTAACAGCATGACCCATGTGATGCATGCATTTCACAGTTTAATTTAGATTACAATTTTAGGCTAAAGTCCAAAATGCTATGTGAAACAAGCCCCAGTAATATGTTGTTTCCAGAAGTGAATTTATTTAGTCGTGTAACCTCAAATCATTGGTACACATGCAACTTAAGACGTTTACTCTGATGGACCACAACCGGTCCTTTCCCCTCGCTTTTTATTGGTCGAAAAGCGTTGCATTTATTAAGTGAACTGGAGATACGCTCCAAAGACGCCTGAGTCAACCGTGAAGAGATGGCCTTTGGTATCGTAATAATTACCAAACCGCAATATTGCGCCTGGTACACATCTCCGGTGCGTTTTACGGAGGTAATGTGCTGTTTGCAAGCACCCTCGTGTAATTTCTGCCACAGCTGATAGAAAAACTAGTTACCGGCACTGATTTTGCTTAGCAACTGGACACTCAATATATAGACTGAGACTGTATGTTGACTTGACGTACATACCTTTGTGTAAAAAGTTTTGACGCATTTTTACATATTACTTATTCGAACCACATTTTTGATCGACATAATAATAAGTCACAAATATTCTTACACATTTCAACACAGATAATGCACCGGCACATATATTGCCCTAATGTACTGTATATACTCACTGCTTCATGAACAAAATGTATGACATTTCCAGTTTGCCACTTTTACGTTGTTTATGCTTTCTCTTTCAACAGGACACATTTTTCTTCCAGGAGAAAAACTAAGGGTTGGTTTCACAATCTTTGTGACAAACAAGACAAGATTTGCCACCATCCCCAATGATGGAATAAGACTTCCCCGAAAGTATAACATGTATAAACTGATTTGTGTTGTGCTGTTTTATCACAAACACTGATAAACTAAAGAGCAAGTGCGACGGTGTAGAAACGTTCTGACCCCCAGACAGTCGTCATCTCGCAAAATAAATCCTAATTAAGTATATTATAAGGTTATGGCTTTTAATGTGTGGTTTCACCTACATACCAGTATTGTAGCCTGTAGTTTTCGAATAGGGGCTAATTGCTCATCTTGTGTTAAGCAATATGTAAACATTTACAGTGCGCCTTGGATATTTCGATGGCCAGGTAAATAAGTGTTTCATTTATATTCTTGATTGGTGTTTTGGGCCGTAATATATAGAAAAAAGTGAATATTTCACGACCAGCATTACGGCGGGAGGAAACCGGGCAGAGCCATCCGGGGGTAACCCACGACCATACGCTGGCTGCTGGCAATGTCTGCTTCCATATACCGGTGATGAAGACACTTGTTTAACCGGGCACCGGTTGATTCCAACACACTGGTGAGGTCCTGGTGTCTCCCGCCCCTATCATGTTATTCTGCTTTATGTGTGATGCATTTTGATTAAATCTAGATCAAAGACGTCTAATAATTTGCCATCAACATCGCCGTGTCCTTTTTTGGAATATAACGCTCCAGCGATCGTGCTATAGGGGGGTGTAAGCCACTAGTATTTAAGCATTTAGATGAACAGTTTAAATAAAACATTAACTGAGGTAAATTGGAAATAAAACATAACTGATATAAAGTGGAAATAAAACACTAACTGAGGTAAATTGGAAAGTCCGAATTTTCACATTTACATGTAACCATTTCTAAACTATGACACCGTCGTCGATACTATGGTTTTATTGCATATGGCACGGTGTCCTTTCTTTCTTTTTTTCCTTGTTAAATACATTCTCCTTACCCTTTGCATTTGCAATGGCGCCGAATCAACAATGACCATCCTACGTGTGTGAGACACGCAACGTTCACCTAGCTGGTTTTTTTTAGGCTTTTTTTGCATTACTTCAAGGCTGATTCTGTGTGGGCTTTCGGCAATACTGGTGTATTCTGAGGGCGTGAAAGTCTAAATGCGTTATTTTTCGCGAAGTTATGTTGTTTCGGGTAGACTTTCGATGAGGGAGGAACGTCACCGGGAATTGACCAGAGGCCAGATTTCGTTACGGGGTGAAACTGATCACATTTGTTCCTGTCAGTGGGCATATTTCCATCGCTATTTCCAGACAAATTGAATTATTGAAGGGAGCTGATCATGGTTAGTCCACCCACAGCTTTTTCGTTTTATCTCCAGTTCTATAAATTCCTCCCTGGACACTGTCCGTTATAAATCTGTCCAAAGATCTTGGGCTTCGGCTTGGAGGGCAAACACCGCCCCGCATACCCGTGACAAGCTGTGCGGTGGCCACAGCTTACCTGACAGTCACTTTCCAAACAGCTAACTGCCAGGAACAACCATGAGCCAGCGACCAACGTAGACAGTGAGAAAAAAAAAGACAATTTCTAATTTTAACTTTTGCATTTCGCCTATTGTTACGTGTAGCCTATCATATGTCGTTGGCGAATGCCTGGTAAATATTCCTTGATATAACTGGCGTGTGCAGATCTACTCGTTACTCAACCTGTCCGTGTGCTACCACAGAATCCGATCCGGAAATCCTAAGGTAAGGAATACCGTTATTCTCCACACGCCGCTTCTCGCAAAACGATTTAGTAAACCATAGAAGTATATTGCTTCAAAGGCGTGTCCGTAACTGCAGCTGAAATACGGGCTTTTGCCCATTAATGACATAACGATGTCCTTGCTATATCGGCAACTACGAGTTACCAAAAATCTTATACCTTATACACCTCATATTCGTAACGCTATTGGAGTAGGGGCTTCCAGGCCTAATCAGTCGCCTGGGATTTGTTGAGTACAGTGATGCAGAACGATTAACGTTATAAGTAATTGTTTCCAGTTTATAGCGTAACTGGAAAAAGGAACTTCTAAGCCTGATCAGCGACATCTTTTTGCTATATCAGCGACCGGGAATGGTCAAGTGGGACCTGCTTTAAGTAGTGCAAAACAATTTATTTAAGCATGACAGTAACTGTTTTCCGCCTTAAGCCAATGTCTCAATTTGAATTTGAGCTTCGAATCAGAAGCATGGGTGATGTCTTTGCGATGTGCTTTGGTTACCTGCATCATCGCTTGGAAAACAGATTGCCTCTTTGTTATAAATACGACTATACATTACTACGAACCCTCTATGCTCAACAGGAAGAGTTGTGCTGAATGGCCAGTTTATGCTACCATAAGTTAGCAACATTCTGAATTAGAATCTAAATTAGAATCTTTTTGTACAGATCTCTTTTTTTCGATCACATTTCCTCAGTACCTTGTCACACATAGGCCATTCCAATGTAGTGCACTGAGGTAGTTGGGAAAAATTCAAGTACTTCTGTACTATTGTTCGTACATGTTCGTGACAAAGAAGTGAAACTGGTGTACACAACTCTATGTAGTCCAGGTCAGGCGCGAAGATAGTGAAGTTTAATTTTATAGGCCCGTAACCTGTACTCGCCCATAAATGTAGGGTATAAAATTGAACGTACCAGTTGATCAACACACTCAGAAATGTTATGAGTTCCTGAAAGATTATATCCGATGGAAATTTTTGTATTGACAGTAGAAATCTTTCTGCAGATATGTCAAGGATTAAGCTGTCAATATGTATAAGCATTTCCAAAAACTTTGCGTAAATATGTATAAATATCCAGTCTTCGTTTAAAATATCGATACACTGTACCTTAAATTTAATGGAATCTTTTAGTTTGTAATGAGTGGACAAAATTGTGGTCCAGAACATCTTCCGTGCTGTGACAATTCGTCAAGGGGCCTCCATGGCTCAATCGGTACGCCCGCTAGCGCATCGCAGTGACCTAGACGCCCAACTTATGCTGGCTTCCTTTCCGGCCGTTCGTGGAAAGCCCTTTCTTCAGGGCTCTGTCTGGGTTTCTCTCGCCATAATGTTGCCCACCGTTGTGAAATATTCTTGAGTACAGCGTAAAACACCGATGAAATGAATAAATTCGTTAAATTCTTCAAACTGACCACATCACAAGTGTTCGTTCTGTCAGGGCGTGTTGTTTGTCACAGCATCAGACGCCTATGCAAAACTCAGAACATTTAGGGCATAACTTGATAGCGTTTTTAACAATTTGGAATTCATATAATCAGCGAAATGCGCTGCCCTGTTTGCCTATTTGAAAAAATATCAGATTTGAGGTAATAATTAATCCTAAATAAGAATGTGCCTTAATAACTGGTTTCAGTAATCTAATCTTGTTATAACCGCATAAAAATTTCATTACTTTGGGTTAATATTTCTTATTAATCTGTCATATTACCTCGTTAGTGATGTCAGCCGAGCATATCTCTACCGTTGGCCTTACAGTGGTTTTACGGTGGGGTAATAATCAGTAGGCATCGGAGCTATAAGAATCTCAAATGGTGAAAGTATCAAACAGCACGGGTTGAGAACTCTCAAATATTAAAGTTACTGAGTCAGGTTGACCTGAAAGATTATCCTCGATGTTTTTCCTTCTCTTTTATATTAATGATTTCTCTGATTGCAAAAAATGCAATTCGAACGTTCACGTCATGAAAAAGAATAGAATTCTCGAATGTGGGCAGAGCTCCGTGACGTGCGGTTAATCACTCCGTAACCGTATTTTATTCAGGTTCGGAAAACCGCCTAACACAATGATCTTGTTTTCTTTGTTGAACATCGTCAACATCAGGACGTATACGCTGAACAAGCGCACTGCTTACCATTGTAACTTATAGGTTGAGAGAAGGTTTATATTTTATATTAGCAAAGGAGTTCTCATACGTTATTTGTAAATCTTACGAGAACATTTCTTTCTCCTCTTGCCAAGATGCAGACATTGTTTTAAAACTTTTGTTGTCTTTTGTTTTAAAAACTAGGCAATAAAGTCGCCCGGATTTCGTTCATAAAACATCTCTTGCGAACATTTAAAGGTCGTCTCATTACATAGTAAAATTTAGATAGCATAACGTGTGAATACATAAATACAAACGTGTTAATACAGACACACATAACATATAAACACATACTGACTTCCTTTCCGGTCGTACGTGGGACGGTCCGCCACCAACTTGCGGATGGTCGTGGTTTTCCTCCGGGCTCTGACTTGTTTCCTCACACCATATTGTTGGCCGCCGTCGTATGAGTGAAATATTTTTGAGTACGGAGTAAAACACCAATGAAATCAATAAATCAAATAACATACAAATAATCTTTTAAAATTGATCGTTGCACAATACCCTCCAATGATCGCAAAGTCTTTACATGTTATTTCCACATGGTTTTCTGCTTTCAATTTCCGCGCCTTTTCGACGTAAATACAATGCACAGAACTTTCATTAAACCGACGCCTTTTATCTGGGACTTCACTGGCCTAGTGGTCTAAGTTATAGAGCAGTGCAATGACCCAGGAGCCTTTGAGCAATGCAGTCGTTGTGAGCTCAAGTCCAATTCAGACTGGCTTCCTCTCCGATCGTACGTGGGAAGTTCCGCCAACTGCCTGCGGATGGTTATGGCTTTCCCAACCATAACGATGACCACCGTCGTACAAGTGAGATTTTCTTGAAATGCAAATAAATGCAAGTAAATCAAGCCTTTTACGGTACAGACACTTGTTTGATGTCGCGTGGACTGTCAATTAAGATAACATTAAACATAAATCAATTACAGATATCGAGGACATGAGTATTTAGTAATGTCCAGAACATTTGTAATATGTATTAATTTTAAGTACATAAACCGTTTTTTATGTATATATAAATAGTAACATTTTGTGGGGAAAATTATTAAATAGATTATCATGCATCTCTGCATGATGAGATAGCATGAAAATGTTTGGATTAATATGTAAGGTAATAATTTCGTGATACGCACCTTATCATGGTACAGAATAGAGGGCTGTACGTAGTGCACGTGGAACGGATAAATCCCTAGCATAAGACTGCTTCAGCTTTGTGAGTGTAGGCATTAAAGCATTCGTCTTGGCAAGTGGAATGATAAGGGAATTCATATGATCATGAGTTCAATGATTTAGATCAACTAATCACTACTTTCTCATGTTCAACCTAAGCCAAATATAAAGGAAGGAGAAGGTTATACTGGCCATTGAAATTTTTTAAATTTCAAGTTAAATTTATGTGAGGCCAGGTAATGTAATTTTAAACAAATAGCCAACGATATTCAGCATTTCATGAGGTCATCGGCAAACCCTCAGCGTTCATACGAATATTGTACAGCCTCGCTTGAAATCGTTTGATGAACAGCGAAAAACGAATACTTCTCGTTGACAATGGGGATTTCTCCATACAGATGAACTATATCCCACAGTGCTATATGATGTTCCTCGAGAGTGGTTTATTTTTCGTGTTGTCCAATTTCTCTAACAAGATCGGCGGTGTATAACTGCCATATATACGTATGGGTAGGGGTGGGGTGGGGGGACAGGCAGGGGAGTTATACAATATTTACCACACATCTTATTTATAAGTTCAGATCCTATTCTGCCGAGATTGAGGTACTGTCAAAATAGTCAGAACCATTTTAGCATTCCTTTTTTTATACAGGACAGACGTCCACCTTCAAAATCTCTATAAATATATAAATAGTGCATGGCGAACCTTAATAAAAATGAACTGTCCCGGTTGATAAATTTTCCCCACAAAATTGCCACAGTACATCCTGAAAGTTTCAGTACAGGTGATTTAATACATAAAGCTAGCTAGATTTTTTAAAATTTCTTTATTCTCTCTTATCTGTCCTTGATGACCCCTTAATGCATGTCTTCAGCCTGGCAGGATACACTCCCTTCCGTTACTCAAGAAAGTGATTCGTGGCCGAGTGATTAAAAGCGCTTGCCAAATCAGTCGTTTGGACTCACGAGATTCAAACCCGCCGTTGAACAAGATCTTATGTATTGGCTCATTCTCACTGTTTGTTTGGTATTGGTGACAATAAGCTGTCGGCCAGGCTCATGTGGCCATCTTGGCAGTCAGATAGGCACTCGCTGAAAACATCGTGTCTTCTACCAATCAGGTGTGCATCACACGTGGAGAAGTTTGTCAGTCATTTACTCTAAGAACTCCTTTTTTTCTATTCATAAAACTGGCCGCCATGTTGTATTTATTTATTTATTTAATTATTAGATAATTTATTCATTTCATTGGAGTTTAGTGCAGTGTTCAAACGTATTTCACGGGGAAATTCACGACCATCCTCAGGTTGCAGGCAGTCCGTCCCATGTGTTCACCATCGTATATTTCAACAAATTTTAAGCATGCCGTTAAACGGCGATTAAACAAGATAAATCCATTGCATAATCGCCAAGATATGGCTGCGTACTGTACAAGTGACGTTAAGTGAGGGGGAAACCAAAGCGCATGATGTAAACCATTTTCCTTCTCCATGTACCTTACAATTTTTTGGACTTACTACCAGCAATCTAACCGGAGAGAGCTGAAATCACGCCTGCAATCCCACCGTTTTGACGCCGATCGGATACGGGGAGGATGCTTTAACGTGATGAAGCGTAAAAGGCCCTAGACGTAAACACTAAGCAGGTGATGTAATGTAGCATATTATGGATTCGAACTCGGTTAACATTTTTGCTACACCACCAGCTGAACTTGTCCTGAAAAAGAGGCGTCTCTCATACAATACGTATACTAACAATTTTCGCGTCATAAAGCGTTGTTGTACAGGGTAGTCTACTTTTAATCTTCCTGGCTTGTCGTGGGCACGGACGTCATGCGAACACGAGTAACCCTCGGCTTTAATTTCCTGAAAATATACGCCGTGTGGTTTTGACTGCTCATAACAGTTATCGGTTTATTAGATTATCATATGCCTGTGGCCTCACTCTCCGAATGCCATTCACTCGTACCTTGCCTGGAATGTTTCTGGAAATCTCCAAAATAAAACCATCACTCGTATCTTTCCTGGGATGCTTGTGGAAGCATGCAAGCAAAACCGTCATTCCTGTTTTGGGCGACTTGGGCGAATAATTTATACACCCGGAACATTTCCAAAAAAATATCAGCTTTATAACACGGAAGTTGTGAAGTCAACAACCGTACCATTTGTCAGTAAGTGATGTTGTTTTCAGTTGGTGTAAAACTTTCTTCACTTCACGTGAAAATGTTGATATTGTAGTTTGTCACCCTCATACCAGTTAGGAGATTTCATAAAATCCAACCGCAACAAGCGGCTAGAATTCGATGAGCCAACTTAATCACGCCATACCGTGATTTCATCAGAAATTTACTTCTTTAAAATTCGTGTGGCTGAAATTCGGCTGAAGTGGTGTATAAAACCATTATTATTTATTCAATCTATTTATACCACTTGTATCACTAACCATCCAACGAACACCTAACTTTGTCTGAATTAAAAATACGCTGCAAATGAGAAGCTCGTAAAACTCCTTCCCGCCATGAATAAAGCCATGTGTGCCTTTTTCTTTGTTGAATTACGTAACACTTCTAGGTGTGTGCTCATAAATCACTTAGGTAGTACACAAACTGCGCAGCGTTACAGCAGAAAACAATGTATTTCTCTGCGGTTTGGGTCATTTGGTGTAACCCGTCAGAGTCTCCCATTGACACAAAAAGGGATTATTAAATTCTTTTTTGCAAGGAAAGCGTTTGTTTTATCAAATGAAAAAAAAGTTAGTGGTTCGATCCCTAAGTGGATAATGTGTCTCAAACTGTACTGATCCTGCATACTGCATATGTAATCCTCGAAACATCTCGCTCGTTTATCTCATGACATTTACACTCTGGTGAATTGTATGGATGTCATGGTGACAGGTTGTCCTTTACAAACGCTACTTACATAGAACAACTAAGGCTGATAGCATAAGTTATGTGTCCAAGATTTTTTGAAATTCAGTTTGGGTAAATAAATAAAGGTGGCAAGAGATAATATGACGTCATATCCGGTTGTATTTCTTCTGTTTTGTATCTCTAATTTTGCAATTACACTTGATTACATAGCTGCATGTTTGCGTATGTCTTTGAACACAGTTTAACATCACCTTCAACATCATTGCGGTCATACCATGACGTTGTGTCGTTGTAGCAGGCCCCTTCAAATGCCCACATATTTATTTATTTATTTTTCTTTGGTTTATTTATTTATTTGGTTGGTGTTTTACGCCATACTCAAGAATTTTTCACTTATAGGACGGCGGCCAGCATTATGGTGGGAGGAAACTGGGCAGAGCCCGGGGGAAACCCATCCGCCGGTTGCTGGCTGACCTTCCCACGTATTGCCGGAGAGGAAGCCAGCATGAGCTGGACTTGAACTCACAGCAACCGAATTGGTGGGAGACTTCTTGGTCATTGCTCTGCTCTAGCGCGCTAACTGATTGAACGACGGAGCCTCCGTGCCTCACAGGAAAGCCATGACGAAGACACCGGACACGACGCCCAATACAGTATTAAGGAACAGTGAAAGTTGACGTGAAAGTCTTAGGCATGACGTTTGCGAGGCACTCTTTCCACTTTGGTTCCACAGGTGGTTGTAGCTAGACTTTTGCGTCATGGAAAACACCTAGAGGGTTACTGAATGTTATAATAAGACCAGCGGATAGAAAGGCAGACGTTTATTCAAGTTTTCAAATATGCACCAGGGTCACCAAACTGACGAGTTATCACGAAAATGACAAGGAAAGTAGTTAAACGTCATTTCATGCATGGCTCCCATTCGGCCAACCACACCAAGTCTTGTGTGCTGCGGATATTTCTAAGCAGGAGGCTCCACTGATACATTCTTTTTACAATATTCTAATATATTTAAATTAGCAGTTCTATTTGATCAACTTCAACATGTAGGCATCGAATCCTGCAATCGTATACCAGCCGTCAACCCAAGTGGGCGTTCCGGGTCAATAATCGCAAGACCGGTTTCCAAAAACGACAAATAATACAAATGCCCAAAAGAACTAATAAAATATATACAGGTAAATATAATACTGGGACGGATTCATGCGAAGAAAAGCAGTCAGCGGTTTTCATTGATGACGAAAACACGTGACGATTGATCTAGGCGGATGAATAATATCAGTTGTAGTTGAGCCTTAAGCACTACATCGACGAGATAACATTGGATGAAATCGAAGACTCAGACCACCCTAAGCACACCAACTGACATAAACATATCTTTGTTTTTTGCGTAGCTTTAGGGTGCCACGTCTAACGTCGATCCTATCTTTTTGCCTTCTGTTCATGAGCGCTGAGTAGTTCAGATGAATTTGTTTCGAAAAATCCGTCTTTTCTATAGCAGGTGCATGTCTAGATCATTACATAAAGCAGCTTTCCACGCGTGGTGTGGTTAAAAATCAGATGGCAAACCTACAGATACGAAAAGGCTGTAACCATTTGGAATGTAAAGTTTGATAGAAGGACGTACTGTTTATTAAACATGTCGACGTGTAGAATCCATAGCAAGCATGGCCTTCGAACATGGCGATCGCGTAAAAATTACCCAGAATACACGACAGATGGACCAAAATGGCATCATTATTCCGGATTATTTCACTATAACTGTACTTCCTACATGCATGAATTGATATATTTACCGTTCTCGTTAACAGGTCTTGATACTAACTTCTGTAAAACTCAGTTAACCATTTTTTGGACCAATAATGTCACCCTTTTCTTGAAATGAAAATGGCACGTGTTTGGAGAGTTCAGTGTAGCTATGTGTCATTTGATGTCTCATTGCCAAATATTGTTTCGAAGACAACTCAAGCCTGATATATTTCCTTTCATGAATTGGTCGCACAGAGTGATTTTACTGCTAGCGCGACCGTTACAATACTTTTACATGCAAATACGGCACTAGGGCGGGCAAAAGACCTAAGTTTGAGTGTCTTTAAGCGATCATCAATTAAAGTAGATCGGAAGCCACGCTTCGTAAAAATTCTCCGCCATAGCCGATACTGATTCCGCAGTCTGGGTAATCTTATTTCAGGGTAAATAAAATAAGCTTATCTTAAACAGGCTTTTAAGTGCTTTTTATGTGTGAATTGGACCGTCATAATTCAAGCTATATGTTTGGACATGTTATAGCTGTTAAATCAATGAAAATCATGTTTTTGTTAAGCGTATAAAATTCTTAGAATGATATGTTCAGTGAGTATAATCCCACATTTTATACACAGAAACACACCTGTCGCCATTACATGCAAGAAAGCCTGTAAAGTAATTCCACCTGACAGTCCGCTTAGCACAGTTGCTCGCCCTAGCCGGGTTTTAATTGTTTCGTTTCAAGCAGGCGAGTTGGGGTGGTGGTTTGGTCGGCGCAGTCCGCCACCACACTCAATCTCTGTCCTTTAGGCGCATGCACACTGGATCTCGCCGCTTAAGATATGCAGAGTTAAGTTCTTTTCACAGATCTTTTCGAAGCGATAAATTGTCCCGGTGTATGTGTTGAAGGCCGTTATGCAAATGCGCCGACTTTGGACGTCTGTATATAGGTAAAGGTTTCATCCGTGTTACGTTCGCCTGTATGTTGCAGGTCTAGGCTGGAAGGTTTAACACAAAAGATTAACAAGTTGCAACGTGTTCCGCCCAACGAGAATCAACAAATAGGGGAATATACATGGGGATGTGTGCCTTCTCCTCATCTAAAACATTTCCCTTTTTTTCATTTTCTTTTCGCTAGTTGTATTTCTAATTACGTTAACAAACCACGAAAGAAACATAATTAAAAAAATAGCTCCTCCTTATAGGAAAAACTGCCTACTGCTCATATGGAAAAAAAATGCTGTAAAAATTTTGCCATTTGTTTTTAGGACTAAAAAGTGGGTCGTGATCTAGTGCCTGAAGATACATGCTTTTCAGTCGCCAGCACACACGAGGTACGGGTTCAAAACTAGGCCTTGGACAAGGAATTTGTGGATTTCTCCGCTGTCGTTGTTCCTGGGGGTTCCTTGCCAGTAGATGGTAGTAGATGCTCACGTGGCCTTTCCCAGGTGTAATATTCACCGGAGATCACTTGTCTTTGTCCATTATGTCACACGTGGAAAAGTCTTTCAGTACCGTTCCGAGGTCAGTGGCTTACGCCTTGCACTCCGGTTTTCCTTACCCATAAAACCGACCACCATTCTTCAGTATGCATGGCGTCACAAATTAATCAAATAAATATTTAAATAAATTTATTAACTGATTATCGCGATAAAATCTATAAAAAAATCCATCGAAAAAAAAAATCACTTTACCTGGCAGATTAAAATGTTGATATAGTTATTCATTTATTTATTTGGTTGGTATTTTACGCCGTACTCAAGAGTATTTCACTTATAGGACGGCGGCCAGCATTATGGTAGGAGGAAACCGGGCAGTACCCGGGGGAAACCCACGACCATCCGCAGGCTGCTGGTAAACCTTCCCGCGTACGGCCGGAGAGGATGTCAGCATGAGTTGGGCTTGAACTCACAGCGACCGTTTTGGTGGAAGACTTCTGAGTCATTACGCTGCGCTAGGTGCTAACCAATTGACAAATGTTGATATAAGTCTGTCATCTAAAATCTTGGTGAAATAATGGCCCACTCAACAATTTTTCATTTATACTACGGCTATGAGTGGATGAAACAGGAGTGTCCGGAATACACCCCAAACCATTGGCAAATGAGCGACGAACTTCGTCAGTTGTGTCGCACAGCAATTCATCCGCAGATCTGTACGCTATATTGACATCAGGCAAGTGATCCCCGTCCAACAACCTCCATGCAAGACTCCTATCGGTTATTGGCATTAAAGCTTAGCGAACTACGTAAATTTATTTTTTTATTTATTTATTTGATTGGTGTTTTACGCCGTACTCAAGAATATTTCACTTATACGACGGCGGCCAGCATTATGGTGGCAGGAAACCGGTAAGAGCCCGGGGAAAACCCACGACCATCCGCAGGCTGCTGGCAGACCTTCTCACGTGCGGCCGGAGAGGAAGCCAGCATTAGCTGGACTTGAACTCACAGCGACCGCATTGGTGGGAGGCTTCGGTCATTACGCTGCGTTAGCGGTTATGTAAAGGGAAATCTCGTAATTCTCGTGCTGGGTAGGGTTGAAACAGCATATCGTACGTGAGAGCGATTGATTTAACAATGGCGGACAAAACGCCTGATTGCTTAATTGAATTCATTTTTGTCTACAAGATGGCGGGCTTTGAATCCCATATAGCCATAGAAACTTCCAAATAGCCATAAAAATGCTCGAAGGAAGAATTATAAGATTTAAAGAAAACCAAAGTATGGTTAATGACGATAAAAAACCACAATTGAAATGTGACATATATGCGGACAAAGGCAACAGAGGACCTTTCTTTACCACGCCCATTTTATACGCAGGCTACGAAGTTGAGAAGGTTACGAGGTAACTATTTGGCAAGGTTTTGAAATGAACAGTGAGGAAGCGCAGTAATGGGATAGCAAGACTGTATACAAAGGTAGTGTCAGTTCGCTACCTTAATCTTCGCCGCCTGGTATTGTTAAATCGTAAATTAGCTTCGCTAATACCGTGAGGTAGCGAAACGCCCTCTATCGGCTTCTGCATGCAATTTTACTCGACTATCGTCGGACTTTTTGCAAGGCCAGAGCTTCCGGGTACGAGGTGCCCCTGAACCACGACGTGTTGGGCCACGCGGTTTCGCTTCTTCAGCAGCCGATCCTTCCCGACCAATGAATTAATTGGCGTTCCGTATCCCCTGCTTATTGAGTATGAAGCAAGAAATAAAATTCTCTGTTGATAACAGTTCACATGTCGTTATTATAATATTCTGCTCACTGTATACATGTAGCTTGGGTATCAGAGTTGCAATAGGCCACGAAGGACTTATATGTAACAGCCTGGCTACTTCCACATTTACATGGAGCCTTTATAATGGTAATACGATTGAAATATTATACATGTATTGCACCGTAACATATAAAGAATGATTGATTATGGCTTAACACCACGTCTGCAGCCTTTCAGCCATAGCGATATGAAACCATTTGTATTTTCTCCGTGAGCTGTTCTCATTGTATAAATGATGGCCTTTCTTGTTTTTTGTTGTGGATATTCCTCCAAACACGTCTTGCAAGTAAAAATGTCCCTCTGAAAAATCTTTAATTCATTCCGGAATGAATTGTAAGTAAACAATTCTCGTATTATTGCAACTGTTTTGAACTGTATGGATAAAAACTGGGTAGACTCGCCTATTAAAATATTAGAGAATAGTAGAATTTACTGAAAATATATCGTGGCGCATCCACGTTCGCGAATTAAGAGAAAAACGGATAAATCGATCTTTATCGTGTGTAACAACAAACGGTGGTTATCTTATTTGTGTCGTAACTTACTTATAATCAAGTTGCGCACCCGAGTTCTTCAATTAGAAAAGAAACAAGTTTCTTTCGTCCGCAAACGGTTACAGTGTTGTACTCGTAACGGTATGTGTATATTGTGAATTACATGTATCTCTACCATCGAAAGCAAAACTGTCAAACCAGCACTATCTGTGGACTCTCACGAGGAAGGACTACACGGCTGGTTGCGCACCGCTACCAGTCCCTGATCCACCGTTCGGGCCAATGATCATATCTAATGTAATTTCGATTCCAACAACTGTCTGACATCCGGAGTGGGCGCAATTCGCTGCGGGACTGAACTTGTTCTTCCGGAATAGGCTCAGTTCTCACGAGAAACGCTGGTGGGCTCCTGAAGGGTATGATTTTTAGCCCCCAAGGCAAGATTCCGGCACGGCCAGCCCGGACCTCGCGATCGGCTTCAACAGTCGAGTACATTTTACCATCAGTTTCTAGCACATAACCACTCTCTAATCCAATTTCACGGCCCCTCGAGCCACAAAATCTTTAACCCCTCAAGTAACCGGACAACCGCGAGACAGATTATCAGCTATGTACATATAAAGCTAATTGTCATTTCGCGTCGAATCCGACATTCGCATAACACCCGTAAACCATGTTAGCGGCGCTCCAGATCCATAATTGCCAAACCATTTGGAAAAGCAGCCTGAAACAAGAATAGTTTCCAGAGGAATATGTCAGACATAAATCTTGATTTTATAAAAACCGTTAGCCTACACCAAAGTCTTATCTTTTCTGCAGTTCCTGCGGAATGAATAGAAATTGTGCTGCAGGAGAACAGAGAGATCTGTAGCGGTTTTAAAGTGAATCGTTCCATTGAAACTATAGGACAGTACTGTGGAAGGTGTATTATTGGTGTCGACAGCTCCATTTATCTGAGCCAGATTCTAAGCACAAGAAACATAATCAAACAGGAACAAGAAGAAAATATCAATTACGCCGACGCCTCTAAGATTAACCGACCCGTTCACATCATTCAATCTCACCACAGGGTTCTGTCATACCCATTCAAAAAATATCTGTTTCTTAAATTAAAAGTGGACAAAAAACGTAATTAGTTATATTTAACTCGAAGCTGCTTCAAAAAGTATCAAGAATACAGGAAAAAATTGAATTAAATAATGATGACCTTGTTCTTTAAACATCGGGTTGCTATGGTTTCTTTCCAACAATAACGGCGGTGTCTATGTTCTCTCTCTTTTGGATTATGCAAATTGAAAATTTTAATAAAATGTATTTATTTATTTATTTATTTACTTGCTGCTTCCCGCTGTGTACTCAGAATATTCATTTCTGTATGACCGGCTGTCACGTGTCTAGATGAAGAAGCAGGACAACCACCGGCCTCCACCCAGAGCGGGCTGGATTCTGTCAAGGGACCATATTGAACAAAGTTCTCCGGGACGGGAAGGATTTATGTGTATCGCGTCATACAAAGAACCCTTAGCTTGAGTGGGCAAAGGTGACAATTCCCTCTGGAAAATCGTCAAATATAGGATTCCAAAACGGAAACTCCTACGTGGATTTTCACTCAATAAATCTGTTTCAGTCCAAGGAGAGAAATAAATTTGATATGCTGTCAATTTCAGTCAGGTTGCACAATGGCAAAGTTATATTTGTGTTTGTATCACAAAATAAACAGCAAAGGCTTATTCTCCGAGGCCAGCGGATGTATTCCTCTGTATAAGGTGTAACCGTAATGTACGATCAGTGTCTTTCTTTTTTGTTCCTTTTTTTTTTCTTTTTTTTTTTGGTCAGGGGGTAGGGGAGTACTTTATGTTATTACCAATTTCTTGTGTTTCTACTGTCTCTACATCTAGTCTGGTGCAACAATGCACAAATGTGGTCGTTGTTTGCCATCCTATTCATCTAGATTAGACAGCCTTATCTGCTACCAGTGTGGTTCGTTCGTTCTATCCAGAGCTATGCCATCCAACTTTAGACCTTGATGGGAAAAGACATTTTTTATGTGATCTGCGTCGTTATGTGCTAAAAAGCTTTGGAGACTATATTAAACGTCTTCCTGTTTCAAGGACAACAAAAGTGCGAGCGGAAATTAAGTTGTTTCGAATCACGCACTTTTGAAGAGAAAATGTCCTCCCGCGTCTTGTAAATGTCATGACGGGCGGGACGGATTACAAAACTTGATTTAGGCTGGCCAAACATTGGCGGCTCTTCTACCCGATACGCTGATGATTAAATTAGCGTCGGTCGCACGTCGGTTACATTTACGCTGTTTGATCCAGGCTTGATTTGTGAATCATGTCAACACCACTGACTGGAGAGCAAACGAAGGGTACTGGAAAATATCAAATCGACTACACAGACGGCGGCGGACTTTACCTCGCATGCATGGCCTCGGGAAGGTGGGAGTTGTGTGAAGGACAGGCTGTATAAATCATGTTAGTGCTAATCAGACAAATCACATGGGCACCCACTCCCGGCTAACAGTAAATATTCTATGCTTGGGTTGTTTGTAAATTTCCAACTTCCTTCCGCATTCGCCTCTGCGGGCTACAAACATATCATGACTTACATTGCCGGATATACAGCTGCCCCTACCAGGTAAACAGCTTCCTTTTTATTTCAAGTTCTGCGTTGTGAAAAACGGAAGTTTTGACAATATAGCACTCAAAACTGGCGACAGTGAAGGCTAGCACCAACGTGGGTCGTTTCTTATTTGTTAGTTTCTTTGATACTCTTTCCAAATTGTTTCGATCTTATCATGAGCATCTCCGTGGCGTAAGCTGAGGCCCCCATGGCCGAGTGGTTAGTTCAGGAGCCTCTCTGCAATCAGGGCGTTGTTAGCTCAAGGCCAGTTTTACCTGACTTCCTCCTTGATCTTACATTGGAAGGTGCGCGGATGACCGTTGGTTTCTCCGGGGTTCTGCCCGATTTCCTCCCACCATAATGCTGGTGGCCGTCGTATAAATGAAATATTCTTCTGCACGGCGTAAAACATCCATGAAATAAATAAGGGACGCAGGTGCAAATGGTGATGGACATATATGTAGTGCTACTTCACTAGATGTCAGCAACCATGACGCCATTCTAATATAGAATCAACTTTGTTAAGACAGCCACTAGTAAAATTTTACATGACCATTTTGTTTTCACATAGAAGGACTGCCTGTAAAAAGTCACGCCATAAGTTCAGTAATGTCAAATTTCATTCTCAATGTCTTTTCTTTGATTGGTCAGATCGAGAAGTAAACTTTTTTACTTTTTAACGTTTTCTTATGCAAGGAGCTAAATTCGTCAATTTCTTACGCCGCTGACTTAATTGCCTGAAAAGTTTTTCTAGCAGTAAACGCGTATGAGCTTAAAACTCCGCGCTTCCAATAACGTGGGAAAATTCTTGGACAAGATGGTCGCCAAAGAGTGTGAAACCTATAGCGATACCTCGACTTAAGCTTCTACGGGGATCACAAATGCCTTGCATGAACAATACACCACGAACGAGAACCAAACACTAGAGGTAACAACTTTGCTGATTTTAAAGTTTTAGAGCTTATTCGATTTCGTTAGCAGATAATATCCAATGTCATGTGAGACATAGTGTCTTAGCTGTGTATGTATATAGTTTTTTTTATTTTCTTTTATGTTTCATATATTATTATAATTATGTTTTAATTTTACTCTTAATATCAGGTTAACTTTGTTGTCAGTCATTTCGGTGGAACTGCGTCGTTAATTTGGCTCACATTGGAAAGTTTCTATATTTCCAATAGTTATTGGGAACACCTGCACGCAGTCAAAGCCGAGTTTATCTTTACGTCCAAGTCTCCGTTAATAGTAACTAATTCTCAGCTGGTTAGCGCGCTAGCGCAGCGAAATGGTCACTGTCAGTTCAAGTTCAGCTCATGCTGGCTTCCTCTCCTACCGCACGTGAGAAGGTCTGCCAGAAACCTACGGATGGTCGTGGATTTCTTTCCACCATAATGCTGGCTGCCGTGAGATAAGTCAAATATTCTTGAGTACGGCGTAAAACACCAATCAAATAAATAAATAAACAGTAACTAATTAGCAAGGTGAGAACATTCATAATTAATTAAGTGGTAACTGTTTTTGCATTTTGTGAGAATGTGTTTTGTATGTATTTGCATTTCGCTTGATCTTTTTTCAACGACAGCACGAGATTTAAAGAATTAAGAAACTTTGCCTAAATAAATACTTTTGGGTAATAGTGCAATTGACATTATTTGAATGCATTTAATTCTTTAAATTAAAACAAGCTTTTAACATGAGTGGTCCTTTAGATACAGTTTTCTGAGACAAGTCGTTTCCTTCAGACTTCAGGATCAGGTTCTTAAGTATTTAAGGAAGCAAACTTCTCGGCTCCGTACACTATAAGTGTTTCATGAACCTACATGTCTAACTGAGATGTCATCAGGGCTTGAGAGCTAACGTGATACCAATCGCCATTAGGCTACAATGATGTAACTACAGATTCCTCTGCTTGTGTTAACCATTATCTGTGCCAACATTTGGCGTTGACAGAACGTGGTTATATTTTACAGCACATTTCCCGCATCTAAGTGTGGTATTGTCAGTTGATACACTTATAGATGGGAAGAAATCGTGTGTACGCCACTATCAAATCTTAGAATGATATGCAGTGCTTTGAATATCATTCTGGAATTATGATGATGCTCGATACATGCATGTATATAATAAGGATCTCACTTTCAGTGATGTATCAGAGTTCAAATTATTCAGAAAATTGAAATATTTGAAAGGGAGGATGAATGCATGATTATAGCTTATGTGACTCATCGTCCATATTATTGTGTATTTAATGAATTGCCATTTGATATACTCCGTTTAGCCGGACGCACCCGTGTGTGGGGGCCAGCGTGTTGATCTGTTAATAAAACAACACAGTGGTGAATCATTAGCTGGGGCCCAGCATTCGGTAACATTCTTCCCCCATGGCAAGAGAGGGCGGGGGGGGGGCGTGTACATGTATCGTTATACGAGATTTACTTACCCGATTGTAATACCTTTTTGTGTAATTGCCAAGTGCTTTTTACTAACTCAAATGGCCTTCAGCATGCCCTGAGTTTACTCATCAAGAAACCACCGACCAAATGACCGACTATTGAGGAATTTTCCCACGTGTGGACAATAATACCGATGGGAAACATTTTCAACGAACGCTAAACTGCGCAAGCGTGATATCATGCGAGTGATATCCCTGGAACAGTGAGAGCGGCTGAAAGTTAAAATACCGTTTCCCTGGCCGGTATTGAGCCCTGATCAATAAATTCCAACCGTTTTGTCAAGAACATTGCCAAGGGCGATGGTTCAAAGTGGGCACTCCGGTTTCCTCCGCCCCAAAACACAGCATCGTAATAATAAATGAATATTCCTTCTTATACAAAATATGACACAACCAGTGTAGCTCTTTCAGTAGTCAGTGTAACCATAATTTGATGCACGCAATCATAATCAGTAATATAGCAACGCCGTTATTTTATTGTGTTATGGCTTAAGTTATCAAACACTCTCGACTGAGTGAAGAAACCCCGTCTTGTGCAGAATTGAGCCGGGAGTGGCACATAACGCACATACAACATTTGACGTATTTCAACGCATAGAAAGAGCACAGACACGCTGCCAATCTGATAATTTGTGGCATGTTCTTAAGGTAAAAAATGCATAGTACCATATCAGTCGGTGTTAAAACATTCTTGTTATTATCCTTTTAAGTCGGGTTTCTTTTTTCTGTGTGTTTTCAGAATCATGTTGATCTTCATACCAAGTGTCGCCGTCTTTGTTTTTCTCGTCGTCTTTCCAGCCGACGCCAGCCCTATCTTGGGTAAACCTTTTGACCTTGACTCAGCCAAAGTAGGCTTTGACCCTGTGAAGGATCCGGACTTTTCTAACCAGTATTACCGGCTGGTCTCTTCTCTTCCCGACAATAAAGATGACCTTACGAACGAGGTAGTGACACTGCTGAAAGGAAACAGAATGTTGGATAACTCTCCGGAACAAGCAGTCACCAGTCTAGGACGACTGAGAGACAACGAAGACTTCTGGCACTATAATTCCGAGAGCAGGATAACTTCCAACGGCACGAACCAAAAGCGTAACCTAAAATTTAACCCTACTGGCTGGCGCAAAAAGCGAAGTGTGGACAATTTCGGAGACGTGATGCAGTTGTCAGAGCCTACGCCAGAACAACAGCGCAAGAAAACGATTATACGGGAGAGACTAGCAGATCTGTCTTCTCCTCAACACCTCACAAAAACCGTATCTGTTGCCAGACGGAGCAATCGTCGAAGCTACCAACAGCTGGATGACATCATTGCCCACATAAGATCGCTGCTGGCAAAGCGTAAAGGTGGCCCCCTGGACTTTAACCCGACCGGTTGGTGAAGCGTGCCACGTTGATCCTAGAACGGACAGTCCTCGCGATAAATCATCTCAGTCTACGGATTGAATCTATTTAACATTTCACTTTCAGTAAGGATTGCTCAGTTGTTTATGTACTTATTTTTTTAGTTTTGGTTTGCTTTTTTTCGTTGCATCCGTCCAGATGTTCAAAAAGGCCTCAAATGACAGCGTTTCAAATGAAACGCAGCCTACTTTATCACCAGCCTTGGACGATTACATGGTTGTTCACAAAACCTCTCACTGACAACTTTGTTCTGTTGTTTAACCCTTAAAACAACCGTCTACACCGTCTTGTGATTAATAGATTGTTCGTCAAATTGTTCGATGACAGTTTCATTATCTTGTTCAACCATGAAGAGCAACCAACCATACTGCACTTTCTTGTGAATAACACGTTGTTCACAACATTGATTATATTAGTTCAGCTCCCCATTGTTCACCTGCATCACGTTTGCGATTTGTCCTGATATAAGAGAGGCGAATGCTATGATACTGACCTGTTGGGTTTCGCATAATCTCTGCTCTACGTTTTCGTTTTGCTGAACAAAGAACTGCAGACAACACCACGCAAGGAAGAGAATACGTTGATAGGGACTTGCTGAATCGCCCTATTACGATATGAGAACGTCTGATCACAGAGTATAATGTGAGCACAAAACGATCAGATTTGTAACATGCGTAACAAGGGCTGAGTTCTTAAATGTGGTCTTCACTAATGAAATTTATTCATTAATTATTTATTTGTTTCAGGTTCATTTGTTCATTTATTCTTTTATTGACAGATATTCGTTTATGTCGTTTCTTAATTCATTTTATTTATTAGTTATTTGTTTTTGGTTTTTATTTGTAATATTTTTATAATCTTTCTCAACTCTAATTTGCCAGGCAATCGCTAATAAATATCTTAGTGAAAAAATGCGATCTTTATTTTGTCTTACTGTTCTCTCGTGAAATGAACAAGATAAAGCCTAACCGGGCAAGACAGAGGCCCGTGGGCAGATATTTTGGAGAGCAGCATAATGAACCCTTCCGAGTTGTCAGTCAAGGGCGCGCATTTGACCAGTCGTAATGAATATACTGTAAAATTATAAGGGGCCTCCATGACTGAGAGAGTAAGTGCTCTAGAGCAGCGTAATGGCTTAGTTGCCTCTCGCCAATGCGGTCGCTGTGAGTTCAGCTTAGTCCAGCTTAGGCTGCCTTTCTCTCCGGCCGTACGTGGGAAGGTCTACCAGCAACCTGCTAATGGTCGTGAGTTCTTCCCGGGCCCTGCCGGGTTTCCTCCCACCAAATTCTTAGTTTAGCACAAGTGGCGTGAGGATGTCGGCCCAGAGACCTTTATGAAACTCTCTGACCGACAAATTTATTTTACACTGAGGCTAAGACTTCATCATGTGTAGCCAAAATATAAAAGGGAAATCATGGAACAAATGAGCATATGTAAAGGAACACTGAATACCGGCTCTAGCGGATTTTTGCCAGGTTGACATCTTAGTCAGAATTAGTATAATTTGGAACCTAAGTGGCCTAGGGCACTAGCAATCTATTGCAGTGTAATGACCCATGTGCTTCTCACCTATGTGGTCGCGGTGAGTTCAAACCGAGCTCATCCTGGCTTCCTCTCCGGACGTACTTAGCAACCTAGTGATGGTCGTGGTTATCCCTCAGCCTCTGCCTGGTTTCCTCCCACCAAAATGCTGGCCGCCATTATACAAGTGAAATATTCCTGAATTTGGTGTCAAACAACAATTAAATAAATAAATTACTAATTTAGTACAATTATCTATAGTTGCTGTATTTTATTTGTATTTTATGATAAACGCTTAACTTCATTACTTATAGGCTGTGTAAGTGAAAGATTCTTAAGTACGGCGTGAAACACCAATAAATAAATAAATAAATAAACGAAATATCCTTTGGGCAAGGATAAAAATCAAATAACGATATTTATACGCACAGTTCAGTGATCTTCCATGTCGTGGGTTCTGTTATTTTCAATTCTTTTTACTAATAAGGAATTTTAAAATGATAATTGTCTACTTTGTGGAATTAAATTTTCATATTTAGATCAGTTTTTTTCTGATTGACGGATTGACTTTCACTTTGTACCTATCTGTCTGTCACAAGTTATCTAAACACAATCCGATCAGTAGATTATACCTTCAAAGCTCAAGCCATTATTTAAATCACATCAGACTAAAACAAAAAGAGTAAATCAATTCGTTCTCTATTAGCTTCAACTGCGGTCTTCGGCTGAAATGATTAACTCGTGTGACTAAAATTCAATTCACGGTAAGCCTAATTTTCTAATTCAAGATTATAGAATTCACACAGTTAATCCTCGCTTGCAAACCGTAGCTCTGTTTTACCCTCCTCGCCTGTTCGAACAAGCGCAGACACGTGCAAGATTGTGCAGTACAAATTCCTGTAATAACCAGGAAGCCCGCACGACTGTGTAAACTGTTTGCTCAATTACACAACGAAAGTGTTACCAACTCTGCACACATACCGTTGCGGCCAACATCAGAAGATAGTTAAGGTTTTATTTCGCAGACTTTTTAACTTGGACACGTTTAATAACACAAGGTAAGCAGATGAATGTACAGTTTTATTTTATATTTTGCCTTATATTGATTGATTAACTGATTGATTTCATTGATTTGCTTCCTTCGCAAGAACTTTTCACATATCTGATAAAGGTCATGTTCCTTGACAAACGTAACATCAACATATATGTCTGTTGCACTCTGGCCTCCGGTAGATTCCTCACTGGGAATCTCAATCCAGAGCTTTGTGTGATAGCAAGGAGTAAAATGGTAACAGATGTACTAACTTATAACATTTCGAAAACAGGTATTCTTATAACTCACAAAGCCAACATTATCCTACCAAACTATAAGTATTCTTCAGTATTTACATGTATTTTCCCTGCGGAATGATATCTTTCTCGTCAATATGTCCAAGAAATCAAACTAAAAATAAATAAATAAATACATATCTAAACTACAACATCGCAGAAAGCTGCTAACTACTCTGATTTTCACCCAACTGCGGGTCCATTACATAATGCCAACATCAAGCGCCATCTTTGATTTTCCGGTTGGATAAACATTGCTTATTACATGCGGTTCAGCTTTACACATAATACCATGTAATAAAAATATCAACAAGATCATTCAGTGTTCAAATATTGTAGATTGAAAAGTACACCGCTGTAATTGGGTGTGACTAATTTTTATGCAGCCTGGAGAAAGAAAGACAGTTATTTGACATGGACTGGTCAGAGCGTTAATTACCCAAATAGCGTACATTATCATTTAATGTTCGTCTCATTGCAGCAGAGCAACATCAACCGAGGAGAGCAACATGTCTCCGTAAAGGAAGAGCATTTAAGACGATATTGTTCACGACTTATCTATAAACAGGGAGCGGTGATGAAATTGTTTCAAGTGTCATACTGGGTTTATTCCAAAGTTTTCCATGTACCGTTTTCGGCCCCAGGACCTCAGATAAGAGCATGACCTAAATGTGCACACTAGCTAACCTATGTTTTGCTTTAGCCTAACATTTTTACAACAGTGAGAGAAGAAAAGAGATTGATATTTTCCATTTGTCCATATGACAGGAAAAAATCTGAGTCTGTACCCAATAAGCACTATAAGCAGGAATATAAGCAGTATTACAGCCAGCATAGGTATCATTTAAAGATTTGACTCCTTCAAGCCCTATTTTAGGAATGAAGGAAGTTGTGCTCCAGACGTAATTTGCACAAAACTTGTAGATAAATGCTTCCCACATTTGTGCAAAAAAATTTGTTGAGGCAATAATTCCTTCATGGACGAAACAGTAACGTTACTATGGTATAACCCAGATAATTGCGGCTTCTGTAGTTATGATTGAAGTAGTGTAGTGGATTTCCTGACTACATTTACTTTGGTACCGAGACATCGCCAGTTCGTGTCGTAGTTTACCATTTCTGTGCGTATAAGCTTTTGGATTAAATGCACAATGTTTAACTAATACAAGATCATTTTAACGTTGTGTAAAGCACTCGTGAAAGCTATCATCTATCATGTAGGTCATGTTTCCCTGTATAAATATGTTTGGAATCAGCAGTCGGAGTGCATGACCACCATGATGGCACAGCACACCGATAGTTAGAATGGTGAAAAGAATTTAAGAGGTCTTCTGACAGAATACCATGATAATCTCCTTGTCTAGCGGTTTAGTGATGAGAAGCAGATTGCAGTCTGTCTGACACAAATGGCTCCAAATGTCCACCATGCAGCCTCACATCCTTTGTCAAGTTATAAATTAAATTATTTTTTTATTTATTTGATTGGTGTTTTACGCCGTACTCAAGAATATTTCACTTATATGACGGCGACCAGTATTATGGTGGGAGGAAACCGGGCAGAGCCCTGTGGAAACCAACGACGATTCGCAGGTTGCTGACAGACCTTCCAACGTACGATCGGAGAGGAAGCCAGCATGAACTGAACTTGAACGATCGCACTGATGGGAGGCTTCTGGGTCTTTACGCTGCGCTAGAGCGCTAGCCAACTGAACCACAGAGGCCTCTAAATTAAATTATATTCATACACCAATTATGCCCGTTAAAAAATGCAAACCATCACAGCTTTTGCTTGACCATAACAGGATTTCAAGTCCACAGACATGGGTTGTGTAAGTTCCAAATCAGCAGAAGTAGCCAAAAACGTAAGTAAGCGCTTCATGATTTCAACCACACTGAGTACATGAGCTCCCATGTTGTCAGTTAATACTTAACGATTTCAAAGCTCTGTTGTATCAGTGAGCTGGTTCTCAACTCTCGCTTTATAGATTTAATATAAATTTAGATTTTCGGAACATATTTTGGTAATAAATGAAGAAAAATGAGATAAGCAATCAGTCCAAGCCGAACACTTTATTGTTTCTGTCTGTCTAATATGGTAGCGGATTATTATCATCATCATTTGTCGTAGTATCGCCTCACCATGGTACGAGTCAACATGTCGATGGCACGAAGTCATTGGACCATGATACAAAGTAACGGCACGATGAGAACAAAGCCATAACACTAATTATCGCCGATGGCTGTATACGAATAATGGCAAATCACTTATTTCTATTTCATTCCTGATTTTACAGCCGAAGCCTACAGTTGAACATAATATACCCGAAATTGTCGTCGATAAAACTGAGGCGTTTAAAGACTACGAAATATTCTGCCTGGATATGCACAACAGCTTCCGCTCTAAACATGGCGGGCCGGATATGACCTTGAACAGTGACCTCTGCGATATGGCGCAGAAGTACGCGGAATTTCTCCTGGAGAAGAGCAAGTTTGAGCACTGTAACAGAGCAGGTCGGAAGTATAATGGACAGTACGTGGGGGAAAACCTAGGCTATTACATGGGACCAGATTACGAAAAATACGACGGTAAGATTGGAATTACTTGATTGATACGTGATTCCTTGATTTCATCTGTACGACAGTATCTACCTGACAGTGTTACACTGGATCTCTTGTTCATTACATAACATTGTTCACCACAGTGGTGCTTGAATTTCAGTTCATTTTCTTACTGTAACATCTTGGCTTCGTAATTTATTTATTTATTTATTTCTTTGGTGGTTTACGCCGTACTCAAGAATATTTCACTTATACGACGGTTGCCAGCATTATGGTGGGAGGAAACCAGGCAGAGCCCGGAGGAAACACACGACCATGGGCAGGTTGCTGGCAGGCCCTCCCATGTACGACCGGAGAGAAAGCCAGCATCAGCTGGACTTGAACTCACAGCGACCATATTGGTAGGAGGCTTCTGGGTTATTGCGCTGCGCTAGCGCGCTAACCGACTGAGCCGCGGAGGCCCATCGTACTTATGATATGCTTGTTTGGTAATTCTGATATGTTCATTCCATAACCGAAGGGATTACCTTCAACTTTTATTTCGTTAATTAGTTATTTAGTTAGTTATTTAGTTAGTTAGTTATCTGTATATTCATTTATTAATGTGATTATTATTCAACACATTCTCAAGAATGCTTCACTTATACGATAGCGGTTAGTTTTTAATATACCGGAGTGCCTGAGGAAAACCACCGATGACTGGCAAGTTACTGACAAACTTTACAAATATGCACGCCAAATTGGTGGAAGAGGCTTTATAGACTACGTCAATGACCTAGTAAGCCACTTATTTATCTTGAAGCACTCAACGTTCCTTTGTTTCATTTCTTTTTTCATACTTTCGCCATCGCAAAATCATCCAGACTTTCCTGGTTTCATCATGTTCTCGCCACAACACGGCTGAAATAACTTGGCGTTCAGCAATTATTATTCATTCATTCATTCTTAAAGAACCCGGGGGGCGGGAGGGGGAGGGGTAGAGATGGAGGGGGGACATCCGTATTTCGGTCGGTTAGCGCGCTACCGCCGTGCAGTGACCCAGGAGCCTCCCACCAATGCGGTCGCTGTGAGTGTAAATCCAGCTCATGCTGGCTTCCTCTCCGATCGTATCTGGGAATATTTGCCAGCAACCAGCGGATGGTCGTGTGTTTCCCTTGGGCCGTAGTTTCGAGTACGCAGCTGAACCTGGTGTCCCACTAAGCTTTACTAAAGGCACGTCTCAGCACCCAATCTTCCACATATTTTCATCAGTAGAGTCTAATACAATTTCATATATACGGTTTTTTCTAAGATTTTCTTGTTTTTAGCAACTGAGAACTGGTATAACGAGATTGCGGATTACGACTTCAACTCGCCGGGGTTTATAAAAGGCACTGGTAAGTTATGTTAACTTTCTGTACAAATCCCGGATAATACAGGCCAAAGGTACGGATTGGAACGAAAATTCTTATTTGCCTTCCCCAGGAAATAAAAATGTTTATCAGAATAAACACGGGTCCGGGACAGCAAAGGACTATTGGGTTATTAGAAAAGGAAGCAGAAACATTTTGGTTGCTGGCACAAAAATGACATCATAATTTTATCATTATTACAGTGACCCTGGATTTTGTAACAATTTTGCTCGCACTTTGACAACAAGGGACAAATTATGTGTGTATCATAACACAAAATGCATATTGCGTGTTTTACAGGACATTTTACCCAGGTTGTATGGAAAAATAGCACTGAGCTAGGGGTCGGAAAAGCAGTGGATCCCAACACCAAGAAAACCATGATGGTGGCCAGATATTGCCCAGGGGGAAACGTTGCCGGACAGTTTCCAGAAAATGTCACGTCACCCAACTAGTTTCATTCCGCCAGCATGATACATTTTCATAAAACATCTATACTGAAAATTTTTTATGAATTACATTATGCCTATATATATATATGTGTACATATTTACGGGGAAAAAGTTTAAATGTTTTTTCGTTTCTCATTTCAATATTTATTTATTTCTTTTGTATACGAACAAATAAAACAATTTGTGGTAACGCGCAGAGCATTTATTTATCTATTTATTTGATATACACCCCGGAATATTTTACTTGTGCAAGGGTGGTCCGAATGAATTTTTGAGGTAAGTCCCTAGGGAAACCGCTGCACATCTCCATTTACGTGACAAATCTCCTGGTTTGAAACTGATTCTGCGAGAACCGCATTCCTAAAGTCTCCCAGAACAAATTTCTAAAGTTACCTCCATCCCCCTCGCCTGAAAGAATTCTCCGACATTTATCTCAGTAAAGAGATATTTTATGAAAGTATCTTCAAACCAACCAAGCGCTTAGTGCTACATACAGCACAGCATAATGACTCAACAGCTTTTAACCAAGGAAATCGCTCTAAGTTAAATTCTGTCTCATGCTGACTTTCGCGGGAAGGTGTGCCAGCAACCTGCAGATGGTCGTGGGTTTTTCCTCCCACGATAATGGGATGTAAATAAAACCTATAACCCACAAGTACGTTACATATGATACAAACCGGCCTGGATATATGACGCAATGATCAAGATTTTCACAGAACATTTCATTTCCATAGATTTTCTTAAAAAATTTTCAGTAAAACAGTTTCAGTAAGGATAGCCATTATATTCAGCTTTACTGTAAATGTGTTGTGTACACACGTATGTATTTCCGACATCGTTGGAAACTGCTGACTACTTCCACTTCCTGGAAATCTTCTGCTACAAGTATATCTTTGTTTTTAAAACACTGTGAAGCTAAATTTATCCATGAAATTGGTCTTTCCAATGGGATGCCTTTTCCCACACAATGGCGATTCAGCCCCACGCTGATTTGACTATTGTTCTGTTGCACTGCATGAGTAATACGTTCGCAGTTTACCCACTAAACGTTATCGTAAATGTAGGAATGAACAAAAGACTACGAGACAGTTTTGACTCGAATTGCCTTTGGCGGGAAAGAGTCCCCATTTGACTCAGAATATTGTTCCAAATTGATCCACGGCCTGATCTTTGATATGGACAATTCGGTCACTATTTTAGGGTTGATTATGAGACTGTTGTTAAGTATTTACAACACTGATGTAGTATTTGCATACATGTAAACAAGAGATACAGTATACATGGGGGAAAGTGTGACAGCAACCTGCCGATGGTCGTGGATTTCCCCCGGCTGTGTGAAACATTCTCGAGTACGGCGTAAAACACCAATGAAATAAATAAAATAAACACTATATATGGGCTGCAACGTGACATCACTCTAGCGGAACAAACGCTGCTCGGCCATATTGGAGTCTTGCCAAAGTCAGGTCACGCATGTTCCCGAAATGGTAAATGGCCTAAATATCGTACTGATTCTCATCATCCCATCTGAAATTGCCGAAAATTTATTTATTCTCATAAAAAAACTGTCCTTGATAATACAAAAAGTTGAGGTGTGGAAATGTTTTATATTTTTTATGTCATGGATTCATTGAGTTATTTTACTGATTGAGTGGTCTGTTGTTTGTTTGATTGATCTACTGATTTCGCACCGCCTTTTTCATTGTTTGTTAACGGACTTGAGATTCTGCATCAAAACCTGTTTGTTTCAGGGGCCATAACTCTCCACAGCCTGTGGAGCATCTTCTTGCCTCTGATTTTGTGAAGGCAACACCCACTTTTGTATTCACTGATCGTTGTCGACAGCGCCCATGTGGCAACTCGAATGGTCTTACATCAAATGTTGCCGAGATCATTTGCTTGTCACCAATTAACATGTCTTTTTACACATGAAACAAGCTCGGCGCGTGAAAATGCCTTGAGTGAAAAGATCGATGGTTTATTACAAACAGTGTGTTTCTTCAAGCATAAACTCACCGTCATTATGTAAGTGAAATATTCTTCCTTCTGGCGTTAAACCCAATGTAAATACCCTCAAATCTACCGCTAAACCTGTTATTTGAGGGATAACGACTGCCTTTTCCTTGATCTAACGGATTTATCCGTTCCTGCTTGCAGATTAATTCCTTAATGAGAAGGAAATTATTTGTTACCAAGAACAGATTAATCCGTTAAATTAACGGAAGGGCAATCCGTCGTCTCTCAGATAACCGATTAAACGGAAGATCTTTTTAGGGTAGACAAGATGCACATGGTAAGTTACAAATCGAAAATTGAAACCATTTCGAAACTTATACCAAGATTTGTGATAGTGTAAAATTTATCAATTTGACAGTTGTTTAACGCTGTGCCCAAGAATTTTTGTCACGTTTACGAGTGGAGGAAATTAGAGTGATCGGAGAATTTATCAGCGCCCTATTCGCGGTAACTGAGGAACCTCTTGATTTTATTAAGCTACCTCCAAAACGACGAGAACTGGATTCGAACACTCGACCCGTCGCTGGCGATGGTCCTGATAGTGATTTATGCCAGCGATGCCCCGTAAAACTTTATCCATGACATCACTGAAAATACTGCTACAAAATACATTGCTATATAACGTAATGCAAACACCATTTACCTATGGCTCAGTCAATTAGCGCGCTATCGCAGTACAATGACCCGAAGCCTCCCACCAATGCAGTCGCTGTGAGTTCAAGACCAACTCATGCTGGCTTCCTCTCCGGCCGAGCGTCGGAAGGTCTACCAGCAACCTGCGGACGGTCGCAGGTTTCCTCCATCTCTGCCCGGTTTCCATACACCATAATACTGGCCGCCGTCGTATAAGTGAAATATTCTTGAGTGCGGCGTAAAACACCAATCATATAAATAAATAAATATAAGCAAAACTAGCGCTCCATGAAGAAGCGTTACATATCCTTTCGGCTTTGGGCCAGTTTTCTTTTCAATAGTTCAGCGCATAGCTATTTCACATCTGTTTAACATACGATGCCATAGTAGTTAAGGCTTGCTTAATTTAAATATGTCGTAGGTGGGAAGGTCTGCTAGCCACCTGACGATGGTCGTGGGTTTCCTCCGGAGCTCTGCACTTTTTTCTTCCACCACAATGCACCACAATAGTCACGATAACGGCGTAAAACACAAATCAAATAAATAAACAAAGAATTTAAATATGCTTCATGAAACTTGTTCTGATCTGTTGATTTTTTTACTATGATGTCAGCATTTGAACCGCTCAGATACAAGGAGATACCTAGCCTTGCCTAACAAGAGACGTAACTTGCTTAAAGCGAAATGTTAAGCTGACCAAGAAAGCAGATAAAATAATCTTAAATCAGAAAATACAATAAAAAACAAGACTAGGAGAGTTTTGTACATCCATAGGTTATAAAAGACATTTGTGCATGTATATACCAGTCGTATACCAAGCATGAGAGACGTTCCAAGTCAATAATTGCAAGATCAATGTCCAAAACAATGCATACATTCAACACAAACCAATCGAAAACTAAGAAAGTTTATAAAGTAAGAAATTCAGACAGGATCATGTAAAGAGAAGCAGTCAATTTAGTTTTCAGCTCTGAATGATGTAATGGACCCCGTCCCTACAACATTTTGTATTATATTTTTGGATTTGGCTTTACGCTAACCGAATCAGTGTCTGACCTAGATTATGACGGCTGTATCCATTACAACTTGCACTGGGATTCAGTCGCGTGGTCTCGAGGCTTCTGTGTTTATCAGTTTCATGCCATTGTACATAGAGCTTATATTATGGATAGATGTATCTGTGTTGTAAACATGTTTGAGATAAACCCTCCCAGGATTTTCGTTAGTCTATAACTATAAGACACGAAGTTGTAAAGCTGGCGGTCATTTACTCATGTTCATTTGCGAGCACTCATATATACACTCGTCCACTTTGAAGGATTTTGCTGGGATTGTAGGTCGGCTTTCAAGCCATTCGACATTCGTCATTTTGTACTCCATTTTTTGGTGCGTAGCACTTTGTTGAGCTTGTGCCTCGCCACTTGCTATTTTCTTTGAGACGTCCCTTTGGAGCTTGTATCGCTCCTTGTCTCTTTGTGCGATTACGCACAATGAATCCCAGTTTACCCTGAAGGTGACATTGTGTATATTGCCGAGGAGTGAAACTTACACCGCCAAATCAGCATCACGGACGCTACTGTCAACCCATCCGCCCTGGGAATTTGCACCCCCACGAGCAATGGGATATAAACCATCACCAGCGTGCCGTACCCTGCTGTTTGTCACTTACAGGACTGTCATCCTTCGATAGGAGAATTCCCATGAACTGTGGATTCCATATTTACGTGGAAGCTTGAATATTCATCAGGATATGGACGCTATCATCAGAAACTATATATTGTGCAATTATCTGTATTGTTTTGTATATTATTATCAGTTGTACTAATTGTCTCTTTTGTTCAAATATATGCATTGAACTCACTCAAGCGTCTTCCCGTTTCTTTGTTTGATCTTGTGTAAGGTCTGTTACTCTCTGAGAGCTGAACAAGCCATTTGTTTATCATTTTTCCTCTCCGATAGTGGTACCGTTACAATGATGCCTGGATGACGCCAGTATCAATGTGAATAAATTTCATCTGTGTCCAGATCGCGTAATAGCCTAATTCTTGAGTTGTCAATCACTCAATGGTAAAAACTGTACATTTCGATCAGTCGTGTTATTCAGCACTATACTTAATATATAGAGAACCTCTGGCCTCCAGTTGTAGAGATTTTCCAATGACTAAACTCATGCCATATTTATAGATGACAAAAGTATGCCGTCCGTGAATTTGACATTCAACCTGTTGTGACCGAGTTTCGGGAAAACTCAGCATACTTTGTTATCTACGTGTTGTTACATGAGGTCACACGCTCAATAAAACATGTCTGTGTTCACTCACTGCTGACTGCATAATATATCACACTTTAAGAATATCCCCACAAAATCGCGGATGACGTCACAGCTCAGGTCACGTCGACACAGAGCGCGTGCAGATTGTATTTCGTGAAAACCAGCAGGACTGTTTCAATTTTGAGGTGACTCCCGACCCTGGAAGACTCATACCACCGTACCCTTCAGGGAAGTGTGTGTTACTACACGACTCCCACAGCCAGACAAACTGGATGTCATGTAAACTACGATATCAGCTTTAACGTCTGGCACGGTCAGAGAGAGAGAAGGTCCGCAGTAGCAAGCAGTGAGCGGGGGTTGGGGAAAAAGTATGGTTGAGTTTATCAGCGAGCGGGGGTTGGGGAAAAAGTATGGTTGAGTTTATCTTGATTCGTGAATGAGATAAAGCGCGTTCTGAGGCGAGAGCGCTGTGATCTGTACGGCAAGAGTGTGACTAAGCCGGCGAGCTCTGTTGGAAGGAAGTTGAGTCAATTCAACATGCATATGTATAGCTCCCCTTCCCCTCGTGCTAGTTGTACGTAGAGCATAGTTAGGTGCAGCTGACTTCATGGATGTTCACTGTCAAGGAGCTATGTATGACTGACTACTCAAATTCTCTGTCTACTTCTTGGCTAGAGTCTTAGGCTGCATAGCAAGCCTATACGACAGTCGTCTGTCGGATGATATCTTTGTTTTTTTCTGCAGACGCCTCGGTGAAACATTGCTTGTAAAAAGTTATAGCTGTCGAGTGAAAAAACACCACAGAAAGCAAAGATACCGAACTCCAGTCAGTCATCGTGGAGGAAAGCTCATAGCTACAGAATGACGGGGAATTCGCGAAAGGCAACTGGAGCAAGTCGATCATCATAGACTCTTCAGTCCCTTCTCTTCGTGTACTGGTGTGCATCCGTCGACGTGCTGACACGGCAGTCTCTCAGCCCCACAAACTTCAGCCTGTGTAACTCCTTCAGGCTACTACAGTTTACCATGGGTTGTACCTGCGGGAAAGGGTCCAAAACTGAAGAGACGGAATTACGAGTGTCCGGGAGTGAAACCCGGGTTGTCAAAAAAACAACAAAGATTGTCATCACCAAAGGGGTGAGTTTTTGGCGTGAAATTCATGTAAGCAGAAATCAAGCATTAGGAAGAGATTTACGGGTTATCAGACTCGTGTTCTATCATGTTGGAGCTAATTCACGCTGAAAGGCGTCATTTACCATCATTTAAACTATGTCTAAATTTTTTTTTCTCGATCGGTGATTACCGGAACCTGTACAAGATAACCGCTGGGTGAGAACTTCGTGTAAGGCGTTTTTATTATATCCATTTTCATTAAGAGGAATATGATTACGTAACAGATCCTTACACTAGACTTTGTTCCTACTTAAGACATCCTTGAGAGTCAACTACTTACGCGCTGAACAAGGCAGCCGCTAACGTATAACAACTTCTTACTGATTGTACACGCCGTTAGAATGCCGATACGTGGCATCTGTACCACATGACCCTTACGAAGACACTAGACAAGGCCTCCAAATGTTGTGCATACCCACTACGAAGTTGTGATCCAAAAGTAGTTGGCTTGTGCAGTTAAGTTTTTCTGGATGCCACTTAAGGATACTTACGTGTAACTTAGACTGCACGATTAAAATTGTATATAATATGTGAGCTATTTCTATTTCTATATTAACTCAAGCCAGCTTGCCAAGCTACCGATAATAATGCAAATTAAGAATACCACACCCCGTCGAGATGTAGATCCTATGAGAATTATTTACGTAGTACATCGACACCGCAAGGACAGTCATCAAAACCGTTTATAGTAAGTCGAGTGTGGTTAGTTGGGCTACTCATAGACTATTTGACAAGGCGTCACTTGAGCCAGTCGGAGCGAGAATAATCACTTTGACATGCAGAGGAACGCGTAATAACACCAAGCCACCTGCTTTGTAGCGCCGCCTTGCTTAAAGGCCCCTTCCCCCTCCAACCTTCTCTTTCACATCTGGTTTTTATAGTAAATATAGAATATGCCTTATAGTATAAGGCATATTCTATTATTATATGCATGCTAACATGCTTAACTTCGTCTGATGGCAAAAGCATTGACATTGGACTAGACTATAATTAGAATACACATCGCCTTCTGCGTTGTACAAGAACTTGTAAGCAGAAAGCTGTTGAGAGTTCTCTACGCACAATCCCACACACTAGCTTACCACAGTAATTACAATCCACGCCGCCCTTTGTGTTGCACAAACCACTGTAAATATTACCTTTGTAACCATACCATTATCCACCCAGTCTCCCATACACCTGTCTTCCTTCATAAATAAGTGAAATATCCTTGAGGACGCCGATAAACTTCAATAGAACAGACATACCAGTGTGCACACGTGCAGTATCGGACGAAAAAGTCGGCCTTATGTGAAGTGGAAGAAACTGGCACACGTGGTGTTGAAAAAAAAAAACAGGCTCTTGTTTTAACACATTTACTAAATCTCGTTAGGTCCCGGAGATGTCAGTTTAGATCTACCGCTATTGCACGCACGTGTAAATGGCTGACCTGAAATCTCAATGGCTCGCGTTGAGGCTCTTCGGAGCCAACACATGTGTTTGATGTATCAACACCAGTGAAGAACTACCGGTATATTTAGGCGGATATTAGCAGAAGACGGCCTAGAGTTTGGGTTCCAGCCGAGGATAAATAAAGAACTAAAATAGAGCTTATGTCGGGCTGTACCCTGGAGAAAACGCTGGGGAGAGAGGGAAGGGATAACTTGAGTCTTAGCGACTGTGTCTACAAACAGGGTTAGAGCTTGTACCGTTACACCGTATACTTAGGAATATATGACGTCGGAGACAATTTGTAAGTTCTGTACTGTGTGGTGTTATTCCTCTGAAGTGTTATGGGGCACTCATAAATGTTTCCGTTAAACGACGGCGGCCAGCATTATATGGTGAAAGGAAATCGGGCGAAGCCTGCCTAGAAACCCACGACCATCCGCAGGATGTTGGCGGACCTTCCAACGAATACAGCCAGTGGGGAAGCCAGCACGAGCTGGAGTTGAACTCGGAACGTATAACATTAACAAAACTTGATTTATAACAGTAACAAGTTATATATATATACCTTGATGTATAAACAACCCATAAACAAATGCCCGGAGTAAAACGGCTCCGTCGTCCTCTTAATTATCTCGCATTTGGTTATGTTGACATTGCTTCTGAAGGTTTGTTTCTTTGTTTACTTGTTTAATTAAGCAATATTGCAACTTCCACGAAAATCTCACGAGATTCGCGGGAATTAAATTGCAAGCAGTCGGGAAAGTCTATCACTTCGACAACAGTTGTATCATTTGATTATTATACATTTTCACGTTTATCTACAAGCGTAAGTTAACGGGAAATGTTTTCAGTACTTCACAAACACAAAGACTGATGGACAGACGGACGATTTATCAATTGATATTACTGACGACTACCCTCGTGTCAAAACGAGACTGAATTCAGAGTAAAGTGACAAGCCCCTCCTAAGTGTGTAACTCATAGCTAAATCTCGTGTCTCTCGCGAGATTTCCGAGGTATTGGAATACCGCGTACTGAGGTTTAACGTGAGTTTTAGCCATATTTCTGTCACATCACGACGGCATGTGTTGAACTGGGATTGCTGGGGTAATAATGCTCACCGACAACCACGATGACATGCTCAACATGAACCCTATTCCTGTATCGCTAAAGGATGTGTTTATATATAGAGGGCCACCTAGAAGTGTCATTATCTCTAAGATGTGTCAAAACATGCACGTCAAATGCATGTCAACATGCTAGATATTTGGGCATGCGCAGTTTCAAAGTAAAGTATAAACAGTGTGGCAAACACATGCTCTCTATGGCCTTAAACTGCGTGTTTGTTTTATTTGCGAATAACAATAGAGGTTGCATTGTTGAACATTTCCACCTTTTGTTTATTAATTTGACATGAGTTTAAGTGCGCTTAGAAACGCGATGTGTCTTATTATACATGAGAATGACGTCAAACTTTCAGCATGCGCTTCTTGCCATGGTTTACGGGCCTACGACATACGTGACTAACCCAACACATCAGAAACATCCACACAAATAAACGAGAAAGACACATGAACGTATGAATCGTTTGCCTTGGCAGGCAGACATATATAACCAGTGACTTATACCATATGTTATTCACGTTTATATAAATTCGGTATTATTTAGTAACAAGTATGAAAAGAAATACCATAAAAGAAGATCGACAGCAGCCAAATAAACACTTGATTTTTGAGAGCCTGCCACAAGCCCTACCCGGTTTCCTCCCACAATATTACTGGCCTCTGTCGAACAAGTGAAATAAGTTCAGTAGGGCGTAAAATACGAATGAAATGAACAAAATGAAAAGAAATAAATACATAAATTATGAGAAAAAACTGTGCAATGCAAACAAAGTATATTTCTTTACTGTGTTTTAGTAATAAAGCAAATGGCACAAAATCCAGTTAACGATGCTAACATTCCTTATAACTTTGTGTTTTTTTTGTTCTTCCATTTCAGAAGAAACCAACGAAACATGTCGAGGTTACATCTAGGGTTACAAGCACAGGAGGATCTGCTCCGAGCAAAGGTAAAACCAAGGCCATTAAACTCGATAACAAGACAAATAAAGCGGGAAAGAAGCGGAAAGAACCGAAACCCAAACAGACCAGAGCCGAAAAGGCCAAAGCCAAGAAGTCGGTGAAAGCAGATGCGAAAGAAGGTTTAAAATCTCACAACCATTACCGCTCCAAACACAAAGTGCCGGGGCTCAAATTGAACAGCGGGCTCAGTAAAGCGGCTCAAAAATGGGCGGAAACTTTGCTCAAAACGAATAGGTTTGAGCACGCAGACAAGAAGTCCCGGCAGCATCGTGGGAAATATGTGGGGGAGAACATCGCTTATTACCAAGGAGGAGGAGATTACAGCGGTAAGACCGTGAAATGTGTTTATTTATTTATTTATTCCACCAGTGTTTTACGCCGTACTCAACAATATTTCACTTACACGATGGAGGCCAGTATTATGGTGGGAGGAAACTAGGCAGAGCCCACTGGAAACCCACTACTATCCGCAAGTTGCTGGGAGACCGTCCCAGGTACGGCCGGAGAGGAAGCCAGCATGAGCTGGACTTGAACTCACAGCCACCGTATTGGAGAGAGGCTTCTGGTTCATTACGCGAACTAACTGAGCCACGGAGCCTGTTTACGCTTAGATAACACAATAATACATCGATACTGCCATTGCTTTTGATCTAGTGTCAAAGTCAATGCATGCCAATGTGTAGCCTTTAAAAAAACTTTACGAGAGTGTTGCTAGTGTTATAGGGAGAAGCGGCAAGAAGGTGTTGATGTTTGAATGCGAGACAGCTTTTAGTGTTACTGGTACCACATACAGGTTCTGTTGGGTAAATGGCTACTGATAAACATGTGGACAACACTTAAACATCAAATGAACTCAAACTAATGGTTTACAAAATCAGATCTAAACCTATGGAAAATCCAAGTGTACCAACATCCTTGCTCTCACCTCCTAATATTTTTTTTCGCTTTACAGCCGCTGATGCAACAAAGAGTTGGTATGACGAGATTCAGAAGTATAGTTTTAACGCTCCTGGGACGCGGGGAGGCACTGGTACGTTTATTGTGATCATTTCTCTGAGTAACGCTTTCATTCTATTCTGTTCTATTCCATTCACTAATTCGATTGATGTTTAACGCCATATTCTGCCGTTATACTTGTGCGATGGCAGTCTGGTTAATTGGTGGAGGAACCCGATGTACCACCGCCCCTGGTTAGGCACCTAATAAAGAGCATGACATAAAGCCGCGACTTGTCAGCGTGAGCTGGAATCGAACACACAGCCATGTTGACCGGAGTAGGCGGATTTAGTAGCGTGATAAATTATGTAGAAATCAGTTGAATTAGTAAACAACGGTGTACCCGACCGTGTATCTCACAACGTATCTAACACTATACCTCACAAAGTATCTAACAGTATACCTCACAAAGTATCTAACTGTGTACCTCATAAAGTATGTAGCAGTTTACCCCACAAAGTATGTAACAGTATACCTCACAAAGTGTCTAACAGTGTATCTCATAAATTGTCAAACAGTGTACCCCACAAAGTAGTCCACCTCACAAAGTATCCAACAGTGTGTCTCACAAAGTATCTAACAGTGTACCTCACAAAGTTTGTACCTCACAAAGTATCCAACAGTGTATCTTATAAAGTGTCTAACAGAGTAGCTCATAAAGTATCTAACAGTGTACCTCACAACCTATCTAACAGTGTACCTCACAAAGTACCCGACCGTGTATCTCACAGCGTATCCAACAGTGTGCCTCACAACCTATCTAACAGTGTACCTCACAAAGTATGTAACAGTTTTCCTCACAAAGTATCTAACAGTGTACCTCACAAAGTACCCGACCGTGTACCTCACAACATATCTAACAGTGTACCTCAAAAGTATGTAACAGTTTACCTCATAAAGTATCTAACAGTGTACCTCACAAAGTAGTGCACCTCACAAAGTATCTAACAGTGTACCTCACAAAGTATCTAACAGTGTACCTCACAAAGTATCTAACAGTGTACCTCACATCGTATCTAACAATGTACCTCACAAAGTATCTAACAGTGTACCTCACAAAATAGTGCACCTTATAAAGTGCCTAACAGTGTATCTCACAAAGTACCTGATAATGCACCTCACAAATTATCTAACAGTGTACCTCACAAAGTACCCAATATTGTACCTCAAAAGTACCCAATATTGTACCTCACAAAGCACCTGAAAATGCAGCTCACAAAGTAACTCATAATGTACGTCACAAAGCGCGTCACCAAGTACCTTATTAGATATCAGGCAATGTATCTCACAATGTACCTGGCTAAATACTCCACAAAGTACCCCACAGTGTACCTCACCAAATACCGCCACGTCATCGTTTAGAGCAATACATTCATAAATGTATTCATAAATTCTTGGGAGTTCCTTTATATCAATTGGTGGGCCCGGTTGCCCACCATACCATACTTATTTTCACGTGTTCATTTCTTCTTAGATAAGAATCTAAGAAAGACCGTGTTTACTACTAATTTCTCTCAGACTGTCACATCTGTTCATTTCAGGGCATTTTACTCAAGTGGTTTGGAAGGAAACGAAAGAGTTGGGCATTGGTAGAGCTGAAGACCCGAATACCGGCAAGGTGATCATCGTGGGCAGATATTTACCGGGGGGAAACGTGGTAGGAAAGTACCAGGAAAACGTTCTGCGTCCCCGATAAATGAAGCAGGACAAATTACCTCCCTTGAACATGGAGTGCGATCCTGTTCATATTCCCCACAGCGGATGCGCCGTTCTCTGAGATCGCTTTACATGTTCATCACTGTCTCCATTACATACTTTTGGCCTTTCGACGCAGATGCGACACACCTGGGATTTTTAGGTTTAGCCTCGCCATTTATGGACTCTTCCTCATCAGTGATCAACATTTTTCAACAAAACAATAGGTGGCCGTTGAAGAGATTTTGTGCTTATTTTGGATGAAAAGAAATATATATATGTATCAAGTGTTTGGCAGAGAGGTTTGAGGGAGAAGGCATCCATAAGCAACTGGTTGTCGAGCAGGGCAATAATGCACATGAGCGACTACCTAGCCTCGTTATTGAAAGGCACACAAACAAACGAGCTTTGCCTATCTTTTAACATTAGAGTCAGCTCATCGTCCTGGGCTTTTCTCTTTTTTCGCGTTATTCACTTCTTTTCGGCCCTTGTCTTGGACATGGGTTTAATATGAAAAACAGATGTTTTATGGAAAAGTAGATGATAATTTGTACTTAAAAAGAGCAAGGAATCAGCGGCCTTTGCTCTAATGTTAAGAGATAGGCTGGGCCAGCTTGTTTATTTGCCATTTTGAAAACTAGACTTTCGTACCCAGACAGTCGAGCACACGCCTGACAAGCCTGCCCCAGATCGTGATTTATTTTATTGTTTCTGACATCTCTTCGTGTCTGATCAAGATGACCCCAGTGCAAGGGCGTGGTTCAAGATTTCTGTACCAAATTTGCAAATGGTGACAGTAAAGCAATGTAAAGAGGGCGGCACATGCGCTGTGAGGAACGTGCATACCATCACTTCCTAGAAATCAATTGCAAGCAGTAAGACGAGATGGGCGTAGTTAAGAGTATGCCACTTTACCAACAATAAACTATGTCGACGCTAACCATTTTCACGGTACTGGATATTTGGGAGCATCGTTTCAGTGCAAGCAGTGTATGCCCATTTCTGCTGTGAAGACTTCAAATGATGGAAAAGTGTTTCCTTTCTTGTAATCTAAAACGTTAAAACGGTGTCGAGATAAGTGATGGCCTTCCTTGTTTGGATTGATAGATCTGCCGGAAAGTGTTTCAAGTGATTCTGCACATGCGTCCTTAAGGGACGTCTGCAAATGATTGGGCCAGAAGCAAAATGGAGACACTTTAAACACAACATGCGCCTGATTTTAACACTCACTTCGATACAGGAACAGTATTTTTCAACTTGTAATAAGCAGTGAAACCATGGAGTGACATTACAACTTAAACTGAAGCTCCCATCGTGTTTGGTGCTTCCAGCGAGCTCTACATCGTCTATCCATTTGCACTTAAAACACTTTTTCATGGTAAAAGTTTTTGACAAAACAATATAATGTGTACGATAATGTTGGTTGGCTGATCATCACGTGGCTATGTGATACTTTTAACTTGCTAAGACTTTTATTCGATATGAAAATTAATAATTTTGTTAATGTATTCACATATCCTAATGAGTTAAGAAGGAAGTGATTTCGTTTTTTATTAATACGAGTTATGTTCTCATCACAATTGTAATTGATTCTAAGTATTCTGTTTCAAACTGTCCAGTATTTGATACGTATTCTGAAAATCTTCAGTTAATAAATAAAAATAAATGCCAACGTCATGAAATCCTAATTAGGGCAAGGTTGTTTGTTTGCTTGGGTTTAATGTTGCTTTCAGCATTATTTTAGCCCTATCATGACGATTTCTGGTTAAAGCAGACCGGAGTCACTATCGAATACAATGCTGCCGCTCTGAAACGCCCTACATAAGACACAAGGCACGATCGTCCATCCTGGCATATTATACTGACTCCCGGCCGACCAGTACTGGACCCATTCTTCCAATCCTCAGCGCCAAAGGGGATTACCACACTAGTGCAGCATAATGACTCAGGTGCCTCCTCATCAATGCGATTGCTGTGAGTTCAAGCCCAGCTCACGCTGGCTTCCTCTCCGACCGTACGTGGGAAGGTCCGCCAAGAACCTGCGGATGATCGTGAGTTTCCCCCGGGCTCTGCGCTATTTCAAATATCTCTGGCCGCTGCTATGAAAGTGAGATATTCTTGAGTACGACGTAAAACACAATCAGGTAAATTAAAATATCTAAATGGTTCCCTAATTCAGAGTTGTTCCTTATTTGTTGCATGAATATATTTACGCAGACAGACTATGGAAAAGGCAATGATGTCATATCTAGTGACGTTTAAAACAGTTACATTCTACATGGATAAACTGAGCACAAAGTATAACATACATTATCCTTAATATGCGGTCGCTGTGAGACTGTAGACAACAGACTTATATCAACATTTTCTCAATTGGTTGGCGAGCTGGCGCAGCGTAATGACCCAGAAGTCTCCCACCAATGCGGTCCCTGTGAGTTCAAGTCCAGCTCACGTTGGCTTCCTCTCCGACCGTATCTGGGAAGGTTTGCCAGCAACCTGTGGATGGTCGTGGGTTTTCACGGGCTCTGCCCAGTTTCCTCGAACCATAATGCTGACCGCCATCGTATAAGTGAAATATTGTTGAGTGCGGCGTAAAATACCAATCAAGTAAATAAATAAATTATCCTGGATAGTGGAAAAGGAATACAGTGCCACTCCCCCCCATGCCTACAACATTTGACATTGTCAGGGAATTCTAAACTGTTAAGGTAAACCCAATGTTGAACAAGATCTTTTTAACCTCACACAGGGATAACAAATGTAATCCTGGACTTATGTTGCTCCTAGTTTAAAATGATCATCCCACCACCTTGGCACAGTGTTTCAATTGTTTGTATACGTATTTAAAAAGTCAGATGAGATCCTTCTCGGAGTAACTGAATTGATAATTTGTTTCTATCATGAGCGTTTTATCCATGTTATAGATTTGCGATGACTTTGTTTAATCAAGTGAATGAAGTGAACGGTGAGAAGAACTGAGTTCGCAGGGAGATCATACTTCAGGACCACACATCCTTACTGCTTAAACAGATATATATATAGAGTGAGATCTTAGCGATTATTGTGTAACGTCCCACTTCACCTGGATATTAAGTAGATACAAATGTGAATGACGGCTATAGCGTTCCTGCTAGGTAGAATGAAATGGAATTGTTGCTCATATGAACAGCTGCTGCCATTGTATTCAATATCCCCGATTAATAACGAGCATACCAATAACCAGTCTGTGTCAATTTTATTTTTCCCGTAGCCATACAATTGTTAAAATCAGATGTACGAGCGTACTATAATTACAAAACGTTGTATCATTTCGATAGCAGCTTTGTTTCTTTCTTTGGAAGGGGCTGGAGAGGGGAGGGGTCGATTTCAACAGTCTCTCTATCGTATTATCATTATTATTTATTCATTTGATTGTTGCATAGCGCCATTCTCAAAATACTTTAAGATAAACGTTTGCGGTTATCATTTTGGATGGAGGGCATCGATCTGTCGGGTGTAAACTGCCGACCTTCTGCAAGACACTGATAAGCTTTCTTATGTGTGACGTACGGATGCGCATACCATACTGATGGAAAAGTGGCATGCACCGAACTTTATACACTGTGCAAACGGTCGCCCGAGCGTGAACTGCTTATTGCAAATGGCCGAAAGCAGTGAGAGTTGGGAATCTACAATTTCCTCGCCCAACGCCGGGTTTGAAATACCCTCTCTAGTGTCTTAGAATGGCAAACAACTTAACCAATAGGCCACGGCTCCCGTTTGTAATAGTGCTTCCTTGTTATATGCCAGCTGGTCTGCCAGCAACCTGCGGATGATATAGGCATCCCCCGGGCTCTGTCCGGTTTCCTCACATCATAACCCTCGCCGCCGTCGCACAAGTGAAATATTCTTAAGTACCGCGTAAAACATCAATCAAATCAATAACTACATAAGATGCCAGTGGATGCCATATATTTATGTATTGATTGTTACAGTTCTGTCTTGTGTTGCCTCAGGTGGCTGGGAAGACTATACAATAGGCGGTTAATAATTAGTTAGCCAATTACAATACAAAAAAAAGCAATTTAAATGATTTTAATCACTATTTCATCCATGAAAATGTTTTAGCGCAAAGTAGTCTATTTGATGAATAACTGTTATCTACATTAACTGATAGGCTGTATGGAATAAGCTGGAGAGAAATCTAGAGCCTCATTCAACCAATAGCATGAACAGCGATATTTTGAACCTGTGTAGTTTTTTGTAACCATGTTCGTCAGTATAAGCCAAATACTAACCCGACACGCATGTCTGTTGGACAAGTGAAACGCTAAATTTCGTGTGTGTTTAACAGGATTGCCGACAAGGATAAATACGGTCTATCAATAAGGTAAATCAGACATTTTCTATCTTTGTCCCCAGAGCTGTTAAGGTGCATAGTGAAAGCATATTCCAGTGTTCACTCTGCACATGAAACAGCCGCGACGTTAAAAAGTCTAGGTTGTCTGGGTGTCACGTGAATGTATTACCAGGCATGTATAATATATATATATATTATATATATATATATATAAGTAATACGTTTCACCTTGGTTGACCGTGTCGAGCTTATCTACTACACGCAAGTAATTTTTCCCGCCAAACAGCCATTGAAATGCTGCTGTTTCCCGGACTGCAGCTCCCAGTGTTGCTGCTATTTGTAATCTATTCCCCATCGTACCCTTGTACTACTGACGATGACTTCTCATATCTCGTCAGCATATTCCCAGGGCGGTACGACAACTCATGGCAAGTATTTGACGAAATGGTTACCGGATCACCATCGCCTTTCCGCCATGAACGCCTTTCAATGGAAATCTTTCCAGAACATATCCTGATTTTCCCGAGTAACGTTTCAACATTTTACCTGCAGGAATACAGTAGAGGTGATCCCTCAAACATCGTGCGTCAGAAAATCTATGCCTTCCAGATCAACTCCACCACGCAGGAAATCATTACCAAGTTTTACAGTTTCGTAGACCCAACGAAATTCATTAATGCACAGGACCATCTGAGTCTTTTTCAGAATCTCACGTGGTCTGATATTGTTTATATGCCCGGATGTGACATCAAATGGGAGCGTGTGGAGTCCTGCCTTTTCCGGACATCAATGATAAGCAGATGTGTCATCGCTAACAACATTTCGGTGAGTAATACAGCGTTATTTTGGGAACACGTATGGTTGGAAAAATGACATGAAATCAATTCTTTCTCTGATGCTGCCATTTGCAATCTAAACCGGAATTCCTTTGCACAAAATTGGGCCAGTCCAGGTTGGTTTTAATGCATGTAAATATCCAGTCACCCATAGCCATAGGATGAGACTGACTGAGTGAAGATGTAACTGCTAGAGGTAAGTGAAGTTTTACGTGGTACTCAAGAATATTTTACTTATACGACTACAGCCAGCATCATGATGTGCGAAAAGCGAGCAGGGCTTGGGGAGGGTGGAATATTTTTATATGCATGTATGCTTGTGGTTTTACGACATACTGAACAGTTTTTCAGACATATCACGACGAGGAATCCTTTGAATGTATGTTTACTGGGTCTTCTAGTGGGAGGGGGCAAAGTGGTGCCACCACTGCAACATCGTGCCGAAGACTCCAGACATGACACCCTACCAGGTCACATCTTACTTTAGCGCCAAGCGAGACAGCAAAAGGTGCCATTTAGTATGGCCTGAAACGTGATTGATCTCCCGACCTCGAGGCAGGCGCTCTAACCAGCAGACCACCAAGGCGGTGGGCCTGAGTAACACAAACACAATGACCACGTAACTGATCTGAAAATATAACCAGGGGAGAAACACATGCGCAACCAACTATGCATTCGAAAACAATGCAGAACACAGCAGAAAGAGACGAAGACAAAGGCGATAGCTCTAAAAATGTTACATCAATTACGGCTCTGAAAATCAAGTAACGCCAATTGAACTCCAACTGTTGAATTCAACACAATTCATCATGTTTTGATCATGAAAAGAGGTGTCATGGGAGACAGGCAATCGGTGAAATAATGTCATCAAAAGTAGCCTAACATTTTTGACATGTCACATTGTACGATAGACCTTATACTTAGCTTTAGAGTGAAAAGAATTTGAAGTTAAATCTCCTCCATTACAATGTGCGCATATCAGCTATTCAACCTCGTTTATTCTTCCGTCCTTTTAGTTTGAGATCGTGGACAGTAACGACCTGACGGAGAATTATCTCACGGTAAACGAGAGGTGGACGTATGTGTCTAACGGCAGTTTGTTCCGGTCTGGTACTCCTTACAACCTAACTAAACAGAACAAACCCGTGAAGATGGAGGGTCACGGCACTCAGCATCCCCAGGGGTAACAGAGGTTAGGTGTGGAAACGGACCTTCATATACCAGCTGTCAACCGTAATGAATCCGGCTCAATAATTACACTCAAAACTACTTTACAATACAGCGTCCATCTCAAGACAATAAGATATTTTATAAAAATCTATAAAGCAAGAAATTAGGACGGATTCCTGTAAAGAGAAACAGTCAGTACTCTGCAGTGAAGCCGAAAAGACGCAATGGCTATTCATGGCGAACGAATTAGATCATCCTCGTGCTTGTTGTTCAGTCAGCTGTTGCGAGGCAAGAAATCACGATGTTCTGCCTGGAAACATGCAGCAGTTGTACATTATTTTACCTGCGTTTCTCTTCCCTCAATGCATAAAAATCGTAATTCGTAATACTTCTGCGCGACACACTCTGCCGTGCTACATCACATTCAATTTTTGTGTTGTTGTGAGTTATTTCCCTTGTAATCAATTCCCCCTGTAGCCCGCTCTCGACAGCTGTCCCGGCAAATCACGATGTCCCACTCCGAAAGACGCAGACAGCTGCACGGATTTGCGGAGATCGTCATAGCGCTGTCAAAGGCACTTCCTGTCACCCTGTACATCGACGTACCCAGGTGCAAAGTGGGTCAATCATTCCACAATTCGACCCAATCCTTGGATTATGAAGACGACTTCCTGATAGAAGGATATTCTACCTCCATTGATTTGTTTGAGTTTTTCAATTCAACCGTGTACGGACCTTTTCCCTTTTTCGGGTTTTCCGATGCTCAGATTGTGAGAAGATCCCTAGGTAGGTCTCTATCAATGATGAGTAATAAATTGCAATAATACCACGGCATTATTTACTTACTCCTGGTTAAGCCATAAGAATTGACAGGAACAGTTTATATAAATTCCTCTTTAGCGAACAAGGAATACTGATAATTAGGCTACGTTTGTACGAAGCAAGAGTGAAAGTCACGTGAACGCGGCTACTGTGCCAACCAGCCGTGAAGGAAATACGTCGATGCGTTACGTAATGTCAAGAGGGCAATGTCTAAGTTAACCGAGAAATGGACTGAATGAATGTGTCTCAAAGAAGTAAAAGTAGAACATGACCTATAAATTGCCAGACCAAAAGGAACTATTGTTTTCTATTCGTGGCGAGCGTTCTTTGCGAACACTTGTGCATGGCAGGCTTTTTCTGACCTTATGCGTTTATTTCAGAAACCTGAATTCATTCTTGAAATCATTATCAAACCTCTGAATTTTGTTTCAAGATATCTAGAATAAGGTTTGTTTTGGATATTGCACAAAAAATTCATCCCAGATGTGTCGAAATTAATCCAAGGCATCACAAATAAACGTTAAGTTGATATTTCTCCAATCTTCCTGCAATGTGTCACCTACCTGGCTAAAGAGTGTCCTCCGTGGCTCAGTCGGTTAGCGCGCTATCGCAGCACAATGGCCCGAAGCCTCTCTCCAATGCGGTCGCTGTGAGTTCAAAACCAGCTCATGTTGGCTTCCTCTCCGGCCCTACGTGGGAAGGTCTGGCAGCATTCTGTGGATGGCCGTGGGTTTCCTCCGGGATCTGCCCGGTTTCCTCCCACCATAAGAAGAAGTGAAATATTCTTGAGTACGGCGTAAAACACTAATCAAATAGATACATGAATACCTGGTTAAAGAAAACGGATCCTCAAAAAATACATCATAATATGTTATTATATCGTTTTGTGGCCATGGCTGGCTCACAGACTTGAAGCTCTGGCTCGCCACAATTGTATTGGCCTCGATGAATGATGTCGAGTGCCCGAACCCAGCTCTGGCCGTTTCGGATGGGGCTTTATATGAAGGGGCTAGTCATGTACCTGGCGAAGTGTCTTGTTGTCAGTCAGTTTAAATAAATTAAATCATTAGATCACCTTGTCGTTTTAGGAGACATGATTCAGCTACGAGAAGGTAAGGTTGTCTCTGTTGGTGGTCTGATGTTGAGAGTCTCGTGGTTACACCCTGCCGATTACAGTATTGCGACGCAGATCGTTTTCGGCTGCATGCTGCAAAATGCTGCCGAAGGGAACAGGTAAAGTTCAGTCAAGTCAGATCAGGTAGCCGCTCTCAGAACGGACATGTCGCTTTCTATATGTGAAGTAGTACAGCCCATGGGGCACTAGTTTGCAAACCATGGAGTGATTACTTCTGTATAAAGTTCCGTCATTGATGTAACATTTTTCTGAATGTGATTGGCCCTAAGATGTGACCTTTTCAAGGGAAGATAATTGGCCACACTGGATGCAGATTTTAGCTCTTGTCCAGACAACAACGTGGCATGCCAATATACGGAGTTCCTGTTTGGGCATACATCAAAGAAACTGAGACGACTGGCAAAAAAAAAAGGGAAAAGAAAAATACATGAAAGCATTGAAAACTCATTGAGAAGACGATGCTGTTGTTGTAGTTTTTGTTGTTGCTCTTGTGGGTGGTGTTCCCTCTTGTTCTAGGTCACTGGGTCAAGAGTTTAGACGTTGGCCATATTTTCTTCTTTTATTTCACACTTTTTAGCTGTGACCTCTGGCCTCTATCTCAGACGAGTCACCTCCTTCAGCCAATTGACAGTCGCCATCAAAGGAGGATACAACTTCCGGTTTACTGTGCACTATAAAGAGTGGCAAGGTCCTAAGATCGAAGTGTTTGCTGGAGGCATTATTAAAGGTAAAGAGTTAAATCCCCTCAGGAGTAGATAGCGCTTATATTTTACCCTGTTACACTCACCTCCTCGTTTTCCAGATCAGGTCTTTGTGACTGTGAACGTACACAGAATCCACCAAAGCATCGAGGCCTGCGATATAAACCACCGATGCAACCGTGCTCGTAGCGTGTGACCGAGGTAACCAGCTGCGGATTTGAACCAGCGATCTCCGGGTTTTGATTCCACGCCTCTACCACTAGCCTAAAGGGATACTCCCCACAGCCTGCGAGTAGACAGCGCTTATATTTCACCAAGTTACACACATATGCCTGCTTGTCACGGTCTCATACCTAAGTAAGAACACATCTTGAGATCTCTTTCATCGTGCAAACGGTTTCATTTAAATAATACAAGCAACAGAAAAGATGTCTATATTGTTTGATTGACTGATTCCTTGTTTGGTTGGTTGGTTGTCTAGCTAATTGATTGAATGACTGGTTAATAGATGAATGAATGAATGAATGAGTGACTATGGCTTAACGCCACATCGGCAATATTTCACCCATATCGTGGCGATGGTTAACAGATGTATCGATCGATCGATGATTGATTGATTCCCCATTCATTCCACACTCCATTCCTTCAATATGTAATGGCGGTCAGTTTAAGAGTGTAGGAAATTGGAGTGCCCCATGAAAACCGCCGACCTTTGGTAGGTTATCGCCAAAATTTCCTATGTGTGACAAGAAATGCATCTTGTAGTTGTCGACCTAAATGGTAAGAAAACACAAAAATTGAAGTTATGGTGAATGAAAAGAGCATCAAAAACTATATCTGAAAATACCTCCTCTGAATTTTTCAGATTTTTTGCATCGAATTTATTGCATCATATGTTTTGATTGCATGATGGGTTTTATGGACCCGTCCAGTCTAGTGTGGTGGGCGTATACCTGCAAGCAAGCCGGGGTTATTATGCTGCTAGGGCAGCACACTGAATCTTCCTAGTGTGGTCACTGTTAGGGCAAGTTCAGCTCATTAGGTCTGTCAGCAACCTGTGGATGGTTCCTCCTGTTTCGGTCCGGTGGCCTTATAATTGAAATAATTTTTTGGAAACGATATAAAAAAAAATTAAAATCAATAAATAAATAAACACACCTGCAAGACTTGACGATTTACGGAAAAACGAGTTCTCTCGTATTTTTCTTTGCAGGAATAAACATCGATCCAAACGGAAGATCAGTATCTTTTAGTATATCCACACTGATCACTGACCCCCAGGATGTTGGTTACGTCAGGCATTTTGGTAGCGGCGTCATTTACGAGCAAGGCTTCTACGCCATGTTTACGATTTCGGATGACTACGTCCGCACGTTCAAGAAGGCGTACATCGAGACGTTTATGTGTAACATGACAACAGATTTCACTCAGGGCTCCATCGACTTGTACATGTACTAATCGGTTTAATGGATTCTTGTCCTGGCCTTCCTAACGGACACTTGTTCTGGCCATCCTGTAATGGACACTAGTTGTGGTATTCCTGTAATGGACACTTGTTCTGGTATTCCTGTAATGGACACTTGTTGTGGTATTCCTGTAATGGACACTTGTTCTGGTCTTCAAAATGGACACGTGTTCTGGTTTTCTTATAATGGACACTTGTTCTGGTCTTCCTGTAATGCACACTTGCCCTGGTCTTCAGTATAATGGCCGGTGTCAGTATAATCTGATTAGGTGGGATGCCATGTCTGGTGTCTTCGGCATGATGTTCCAGTTGCCCCAGAACTTTGTAGGCGTGGACCCACCCTGTCACAAGAAAACACGGAATATATACATTCTAAGCACTCCTCGTTGTCATGTGACTCAAAAATTGTTGAGTACAGCGTAAAGCACAAATTTACATACACTGGGAAACGGGAAAGTATTTCGGCATATATCATGACACAGAAAGCCAATCACCGTTAACTGTAGTCAAGTGTTATATTCAAAACTCTTCGACTGTTCCGTTTCATGTATTTACTTATTTATTTATTTGGTGTTTTACGCCATACTGAAGAATGTTTCACTTATACGACGGCGGCCAGCATTACGTTGAGAAGAAAACTTGCAGAGCCCGAGGGAAACACTCCGGGATGAGCTGGACTTGAACTCACAACGACAGCATTGGTGAGAGACTCCTGGGTCATCACGCTGCTCTTGTGCGCTAACCAGCTAAGCTGTTCCGTTTCAAGAATTTGAGATATTAAACAGTTTACTGCGACAGCGTGTGATTTAGCTGCACTACAAGTATTTCCTTGCCAAATCATTTAGCCCGAGTATGGCGCTATGAAATAGCAATACTTACCCACATGTACCTGCTGGGTGTGGATTACATTACAAGTAGCCTTGCGGACACAGCTGATCACATGATCAAGACTTGTGGCGTATATGGAAGGCGAGATAGGACCTCCCACTGCCTCGCTGCCTCTCAACCTCCCAGCCTCGCCCTAATTGAAATGTCAATATAACGAGACTCACCTCGTTACCTTGCTTCGTTACCTTCCTACCTCACTATCAGGCCTTCTATTAAAAGGGTCCGGATAAAAAAGCCCACCTCATTGATTTATTTATTTGTGTTTTACACCGCACTTAGCAATGTATCACTTATACAATGTCGCCCAGCATTGCGCTGAGAGGAAACCGGGCACAGCCGGGGGGAAATTCACGGCCATCCGCAGGTTGGTGACAGACCCTCCCACGTACTCCTCGCATTGTATAAATAATGTCGAGGTAACGAGAGGTGGTCCTCTATCAGCTTCCATACATTAGACTCGGCCAAAGATCAGTTTCGACCTTGTCAGCAGAGACTTTAAGCTACAGTAACAAAATACAGGGCGGTGATAATTTACCGTACACACGCGACGGAAAACCCAGCAAATGTCTAGAATATTGACACGACTATATTTCCGAAGATTTCACCCAAGTTCTAGCACAAAATTCTGCCTGCTACGGACACGTCATCTAAATGATCAAATAAATGATACACACCGTTCAAGCCGAGCTCAGGACTCGTGTGACATGTCAGACTTGCTAAGTACGGATGATTTTAAGCCACATCTGTATTTGTGTACAGCCTCTAAGAAGGAAATTTGAGAATGACATTGTAATTTATTCCGCCAAAAAATTCAAACAAATGAAAAAAAAAAAACAAGAAGAAAAAAAACACAAACAATCCATTGTGATAACATCGCTCTCTGCCATTATTGTATACGTTGCTTGTAACCTTTATATACTGTAAGGCTTATCATTCCATACCAGCAAAATCGTTCTGGGTGACATTAAGGCTTGGGGTGTGTAGTGCTGATATCACTTTCTTGCAGAAGCCTAATATTGTAAATATGTGCCCTAAAGCTCATCATTAAGACTGCCATAGTTCCACAGTTAACTCTGCCACATATTCCACTTGTACGCATTCTTTGAGCTGAAAAACTTCATCAGTGATACTAGGATCTTCCCTCATGAAATTCACATCAGATGAATCCAACAAGCAAGAGTCATAAGAATTGACCATATGTAATGAAGTGTCGCCAATCATATCCTCCTGGATAGCTCTTTCCACCCATTTTATCGGGGAGTTATGTGGTGAAAATATTCTTCGTATGTATCAGTGCACAAGCTATAATTTCAGGGATGAAAGACAATGATGTCTGTAGATGAATCCAACAAATACACATGATGAGAGCATTGATACATAGACTTTTTTAATTGATAAGGTACTCTTCCTCCCACTGGATCGTAGACTTGCTGTGGGCGCCGTCACGACCTTGACCTGATTATCATATTTCGTGTAGTGCTCTTCACGCTATTTGCTTTATAACTTTGGACTGCTATGTTACCGGCAGGAATTTCGGGGCTTTTGCGGTTTCCCCCAGTGGACTGACGCAAAGCCTTGATATCTTCAATGAATACATATCAGAGTGACTGCATTACAAGTTTCCGAATTTACAGCCTCAGCTGAATATTGATGAGAACTAACAGCGTTACCTATTAGATCCATTGGAAAAGGTGCATAAGAAAAGTATTTTTTCTGTTGTCATAGGCTGACACACATGGGAAATTCAGCTCACATTTTGATGCTCTTAACAACTTGTAGTTACAAATGGAAGATGTGTATTTTTGCGTGATTTGATGTTCTACAAATAAGGATATCTCAGATGCATTTTAGGATAAATCTAAGGAAGCGCATGTATCTAGACTAACTGTCAGGGCTGGGTGAACCCTAATCCGCTACATACGGTGACCTCAAATAGAGGATTCACTATCAATCAGGCACAAGGCGTATCTGCACTTTGTGCTGGCTATCGAACAAGACAACTCAGGTTTCACCATGCAGGGCACGAGATCTGATGAGATGCGCATATCTCGTGACGCTATCTAATCATGTGTTATAAGCAGTAAGCCCACTCCGCGATTACTCTCTGTTGTTTTTCGCCATCAGTTGTATCAGGGAGAATATTTTTATTTGATTTGCTTAGTTCTTTTTTATCTTCAATCAAGCAGCAGACTGCGGTCTTCCAAAATGAGGGCGCTTTATGTACATCATCTTGTAGTGTTGTTTGCGCTGGTCGCGCACTTATCCTACGCAAGTCCTATCGACGATGACTTTATGTATTTGCGTAAGATATTCCCCGGACAGTACGACAATTCGTGGCAAGTCTTTATGGATATGACCAGAGATTTACCACCGGCTGCACGACATCTACGCTTTTCTGCGGAAATCTTCGCAGAAAGCGTGCCCATTTTCCCCAGCAACGTGGCAACATTTTACCTACAGGAGTACGTCGGAGGCGATCCGGCAAACATCGTGCGTCAGAAAATCTACGCATTCCAGATCAACTCCACCACACAGGAAATCATTACCAAATTTTACAGTTTCGTAGACCCAACGAAATTCATCAATGCACAGGATAATCCGGGCCTTTTCCAGAATCTCACGTGGTCTGATATTGTTTATGTGCCCGGATGTGACGTCAGTTGGGACCGCGTGGAGCCGTTTCTGTTCCGGACGTCAGCGATAGGCCGATGTGTAATCGTCTACAACAACGTGTCAGTAAGTGTCCCAATCTATCATTCTGGGGTCAACCGCCTCTGTGGCCTGGTGGTTAAAGCGTCCGGCTCTAGGTCGGGAGATTAACCCCAAGGATTAACCCCGGGTAGGGTTATACCAAAGACTTAACAAAATGGTACTTGTTGCTGCCTGGCAAATCCTCACATCAGCTCGCATTACAAGCTCGCCAGCAGATTGTCCTGTCACGGACTCCGGATGTAAACATACACACCCGGGAAAATTGGCGTCTGTGAAGTCTAGAATTGATTTGTCATCCGGAAGAGAGTCAATCAGAATTCACTGACCCTAAATATATGTTGTTGTTGACTTGTGTCAATTCAATTCCCTCCCATGCTACAATCATCTCTCTTACCACAACATTATCCGTGGTTCATTTGGTTAGTGCGCTAGCGCTAGAAACCTCTCACCAATGCGAGTTCAAGTCCAGCTCATGCTGGTTTCCTCACTGGCCGCATTTGGGACGGTCTGCCAGCAACCTGCGGATGGTCGTGGGTTTCCCCCGGGTACTGCCCGATTTTCTCCCACCATAATGCTGGCCGCCGCCGCTATAAGTGAGTTATTCTTGAGTAGAGCGTAAAACATCGATCAAATAAATAAATAAATAAATACCACAACGTTATTGTAATCGACATGATCTTTGTCAGCCAGCTGCTCTGTTTGATAACAATAAAAATACAATAATCTTTACTTGGGCGTTTGAGCGGTATGCTCTATCTGAGGTAATAATAAATGTGTTCCCCTATCAGTTTTAATCACACACCGGCCCCAGATGCCACGTCGGAGTATAAGCGTCAATCTGTATGCAGAAAGATAAATATGTTGTTCTCTACAATAGGGCAGTTTTAAATTCGAACTCTTTTATCGCTCGAGGTCAATGAAGTCATACTGTAGCACGTGAACTGGCAGAAATGTTAGGCAACGATCTTTTATAACATTTATCATAACATGAGAGTTAGAAAAAAGTTTCACCACAAATATATTTTGAGTTGTCGTACGATGAAGGAAATTTAAGGGCTGAGCGTTCTTGAAATTAGAACGCTCCTGAAGGAAAGAGGTGTCATTTCTGTCCCAGATCACGACGAGACAGGCAACCGGTAAAATAATGTCATCAAAAGTAGCCTAACATTTTTGACAAGTCACTTTGTGCAATAGAACTTATATTTAGCTTTAGAGTGAAAAGAATTCGAAGTTAAATCTTCCCAATTACAATGTGCGCATATCAGCTATCCAACCTCGTTTATCCTTCCGTCCTTTTAGTTTGAGATCGTGGACAGTAACGACCTGACGGAGAATTATCTCACGGTAAACGAGAAGTGGACGTATGCGTCTAACGGCAGTTTGTTCCGGTCTGGGACGCCCTACAACCTAACCAAACAGGACACGCCGAGAGGGACGAGCCCAGTTTCTCAACACGCGGTCAGGTAAGGGGCCTGTACAGGAGCATCATGGTTTTACCTGGACTATGTTCGGTATATTCCATCCAAAAACTTGGCCTCTGTGAAACAAGTCAGACACTCTTGTGCAGGGCGTTCAATATAACTGAAGCAAAGATAAATAACTTTGCATTACTCATTGCTTAATTAGCGCTGATTGAACGAACAATATCTATGTCCAAAATTTGAACAAGGAAGCGTACTGCACGTCTTTAACACTAATGCATTTAAGATCGTATAGGTAACGCCATTAAAAACACATGGGTAGAACGTGCAGTGTACTTAGTACAAAAGTGACGCCCAAATAAAGTGTTGGATTTTTCTACATAGATAAGGAGCAAATAAAGTGTTTAATAATTTGTAGCTTTTGTAATGCCTGTCTGCAAGCATTTCCTCATTTACTCATCATCTTACAAGAAAAACCGCGACAGTTTATTTGGGTGTCTCTTTTGTGCTAAGTACACTTGTACACTAAACAAGTGAACTTTTAATAGCGCTAACTATAGTGTTAATCTATTGAACCTGGTACCCAGCTTTATAACTTTGTAGGTGCGGTGGATTCTTTCCATCTCTCCCACATTTCTTTCCTAAATACCCCTTTAGCGTAAGCTAAAAACTTTTGAGAGTTGCCTAAAATTAAAACGGCATAATTATAAAGAAACCAAATATTTGTTGATTAACAAGGGCTTCGAGAAGACAGCTGAACAGTTTTGAAGAAATCATCGCTACTCTGTCAAAGGCACTTCCAGTCACTCTGTACATCGACGTACCCAGGTGCAAACTGGGAGGCTCTTTCGGCAAATCCAAGGAAACCTTGAATTCTGGAGATGATTTCGCCATCCAGGGATATTCCATAAACATCGACACCTTTGAATTTTTCAATTCTTCCGTGTTCGGACCATATCCTTATTTCGGATTTTCGGATGCACCCATTGTGCGTACATCAAAAGGTAACTTGAAGCCTTCAACTGACAGGGATTAAAATGATAAGAAAAGATCAACAGCTCATCTCTAATTCCTCACAACTAAGGCGGAACAATCCAAAAAGGACATACTGTCTCTCCAAGGCTCGGTATTTTACCTAATAATGAACTCCCCATAGGTTTAACATTATTTAATACTTTAACCACGTGTCTGTTTGTTAGCATGTTTAAGCATGGTTTCAGATGTATTCGTCAAGCAGCTTTATGCATATATAGTGCTGCATCATTGACAGACAATACTGAGGAGTCGCTGGCCAGATTAAGCTGACATGACTTCGTCTATTTCCTTATCCTGGCTGCTAGGAGAGGAAGTACTTCCAATATTGCTGATTTGAAAAAAATAAGTCTGTATTTTTAGAGTGTTTTTAGACAAGGGGTTGTCTATTCTGCTATTTCAGGCCGATAACCAGTACCATTTACTTTTAACAATGTCAGTTGTTTTTGATTTCTGGGTTTGCTTTTTTTGTTGTTTTTTTTTTGTTTTTTGTTTTTTTGTTTCCACAGGTGACATGTTTCAGCTTCGCGAAGGGAAATTCTCGTCAATGGGCGGTATCTTTTTAACAATCACGTGGTTAAATCCAGCTAACTACACCATAGCACAACAGTTCATTTTTGGATGTCAACTTCCAGACCCTACACGTGGGCAGAGGTAACGGTTAAACACACGATTATCTCCCTTAGATTAGCACGTGCATGTAACTATTGACGATTTATACTTCGCAGACGAAAATGAGTACTAATGTCTTCCAACGCCTAATTATAGACAACTCAATATAATACAGAAAATCCATGATCTCGATTTTAAAATGTCAAAAACGTGAAAAGCCGTCTAAAACATTTTGGACATCAGGTTGCGAAAAGCTTCATGCCGTCAAAAAATGCTTTGCTTTGATTTCTGAATTGCTTTTGGACTCACTGAAGAAAATACAGTGTGGCGAATTCAATATTTCCACACAGGAAATGATGAAGGATTCGTCAACAAGACATTGTCAAGTGGCAGATCCGGTATAGCAAATATTTTGATTTTTGATTTGCTGTGAAGAGCGATGTTAGCCTTCCTCTGTGATTAACCGATGGCTGTATTACTTTTATATGTGACCAGGTCATTTTCAGGCCTATAATGTCTGTACTGGCATTAAAAATTGTTTGGAAACTACACTATTCGCACTTAACCTCGATTTGGTAATGGATGGGCGGGATATAAAAGTTGGATTCGGCACTTGGATTAAAAAAAAATTTAAAAACAAATAACTGAAAGGAATAAAGCCATGCTCTAACTCAACCTATTTAAAATTGGTGTCAACATCAGCGTTAACGCCCTGTACTTACCAAGCCATTGAAACACGAATAACATACACGCAATGCCAATTCCTTTTTCACTTGATCAACTTGAACACCAAGATTTGTTGCTACAGTAAATGTATCTTTATTTTTCAGCGGACAGATACTGGCTGCGGCCTCTGATCTTAACCTCACGCGGGTCAACAGCTTCGATCAGTTGGTTTCCGCTATAAACAACGGCAGCAACTTCCGTTTTTACGTGCGCTATATGGATTGCAAACAAGGTCCTAAGGTCAAAGCTTTTGCCGGGGGTATTATTGAAGGTAAATCGTTTACCGCCTATGCGACGTGAGCCGTATAAACTGATCTTGTAATCTCCATATTTGAATCGACATATTATGACCGGGACAATGGTTGAGACCAGTGACTAGTTTAGCTTCATTAGTCACATTGCTTGTGTTGGAAACTTATCATATTTTCCCCTTGCCCGGTAAAAATGTCCGCAAAAGCCAGGGTCAGAGGATGCATCTCCTAAACTGATACATCGCAATTGTTAAGGCCTAAAAATCGTATTTAGATGCACCGTTGGCTTTTCTCGGCCAGACAGAGCACGTGACAAAGGAATTCTCGTTCACCACCTGTATTGGAATATTACTGATTCGCCAGAGAATACTTGAAAAGCCCTACCTACTAGTAACTTAGACTTCAAATCAACAGTCTTGGTACCAGTAGACCCACTTTTCTGGTTTGATGCTTAGCACATGATATGCATGTACATGTACGTATTAGTGGGTTTAACGTCGTACTCTGTTTGTCAGTTATATGAGGAATCCTTACAATTTAGATATACTTCACTTGACACATGGCGGTTAACCTTTTGACTGTAAATGGATATTAAGACCATTTAACAATACTGCAGCAATACTGTGGCCAGTGTTGTCTTCGAAATGGCGTTCTACTGGTTATAGCGCTATGAAAGTTGTAGCGATTTGGCCTTTGGACTTTTGTGGCATGAACGAAATAATATTGAAGCGACGTTAAGTATATGAAAAAAGCTGTGCCAGTTTTGACGTTAAGAGTCTGTTACCAGTTTACAGACAAAGCTACCGTCGTATAAGTGAAATATTCTGGAGTACGATGTAATGGACGAATCAAATAAATGAATCAATACAGAAGTAAATAAATAAATAAGTAAATATACTAGATAAATAAGTAAATAAATAAATACTAAAGTACATTAATCACATGTGTTTTAACAGGAATGAACCTCGATGCGAATGCCAAAACAGCATCATTTGGTAAGTCCAAACTCATCACCAACTACCAAGGCTCTGGCTACGTCACGGACATCGTCAGTGGCGTCATCTACGCCGACGGTTTCTACGCCACGTTCACGGCCTCAGACGACTACGTGCAGACGTTCAAGAGGGTGTACATCGAGACGTTCGTGTGTGACATGACCACAGATTCCATCCAGGGCTCGGTGGACCTGTACATGTACTAGACTGCATAATGGACATTTGGTCATGAACTACCTGTTCATCCTTCAGACGTTACAATGGACAGTTGTTCATGAACTACTTATCCAGCCTTTGGACATTACAATGGACAGTTTTTCATGAACCACTTGTTCATGAAGTACTTGTTAATCCTTTATAAGTTACAATGGATAATCGTTCATGAACCTCTTGTTCATCCTTTAGACGTTACAATGAACGTGTGTTCATTAACTAATTTGTCATCCTTTGGACGTTGCAATGGATAATTGCTAATAAACTACGTGGACAGTAGATCTCATATTAGACTTTAATATGGACACATTTCCCAGTTTTCTTGCTTACGCCTGTTCCTAGCTCGCTAAGATTGTTTTCAGCCCTTTTTTTCCAAAAACTCAGCTCGCACCTATACATGCTTTTTGTCTGACATTTTCACTGAAGACTGCAGATTCCCAATAGCACAAATCGCGTATATCGGGAGTAAACTCACAGTGCACGTACCGCTTCAGAGGAAATAGTCAACTTTGAAAATTGTAAAGGCTTTTTTATTAACTTTGATATATCCGCTATATAATAAACTATTCATAGCAGATCTAAAGCTATCCAAGCCATGTCTATCAATCTTTTAATTTTTTAGAAGAAATATGAATCGGAATCATGATTGCCTTGTTTACATCAGAATCGTTACTAATTTAAGCATTGCATTAAACCGTCAAAACGTCAGGATGCTATTATATTATTATAAAATAAATTGGGATTGTGTCACACAATAGTACGTGGGAAGGTCTGCTCGTTTCCCACGCTCAGTCTTAAATATGACCTAAAGCTTGTTATTAAGGATTCTTGTCCTTGCTATTAGCCTCATTTTCTGACTTGATTTAGCCTGATGTCTGATGTATTTCGCGCGATATATCACTGTGTATAACCGGAAGTATGGATGTTGAAACTTTATTAAAGCAGTCACAAAACAAACAGCAAAATACTAACGTCTCATACGTCTTGTCAAGGGAGACTACTGTGGTGGCAAATTCCGGAGAAAACAACAGGAAGGTGTCAAGAGATGCACCACTGAAAGCTGTATACTTACTGGTATCATAGCATGAAATAACAGTTTCTGTCATGGTCTGTGGTGAAAATCAACGTGCATCTATCACCAAAAAAATATATAAAATCAGTCCAAAAGTATATATATATATATTTCAGGGGAGAACTAACAAGCATTATGTACAATTGATCACAGCCATATGCGCAAGGCAATTAACGGCAATAAATAGCGCCTCGTTTATAATTATTCAGGGCTCAAACTTAAATACTTCTTATACATAAAGAATTTCAGTACTTTTGCACAAGTAACTTTCAGTTCGCACGTACTCTCACAGAGATGTTGATTTAGGTGTGGAAATCTTGAGTGAAAGCCTGTGGCAGATGTTGCCAAGTTTTCGATGTTGTTAATGTCTCGATGATCTCGTAGAATCTCCTCAGTAACTCGTTACCTGACTCTTGCGAACAGTATGTGGCTTCAAATATACCAACAATACCCTGGTGTTCAAGTGCATTTTGATTGATTCGTTCGTTTGCACTTGATAGCATAATTTGATTACATGTCATGCAGCAAGGAACCATTCAGAGTTCGGAGACTCTTCTGTTACACGATACTGCGTTGGACGCCAGATAAAGTAAGACAGTATGAGATTTTGCGAGATTACGCAATATTTTTTACGACGGAATGGTAACTTGAGTCACACTTGTACCGACCAGTGCTCTCTTAATATATTATATCTCTACATATATCAATATGTTTGTATCACATAGTCTGTATTCGCACAAAAAAATCACAACAGAGGCACAAACACACTTGGTTTCCTCAGAGATGACTAATTGGCCTTTGCTCTATTAAACACCTCCAGTTTACTCAGAACAAACATGCGTAGATTACAACTGCCTTTTCATACCTTATATGTCACATTGTAACTAAAGGTGACTGGCAAAGTCGATTTGAATGGATATCCACGTAACCGTCCGGGCGGCAATTTGCTTATGACTTTCATTACAACGAATAAATTCAATATATATATACATGTGTCGCTCACGGAATAGCTCTGAGTTCTACAAGCTAATGACTGCTTGACTACATGACAGAGCATTCGTCTTAATACCAGCAATGTAATGTAGTACACACGTCTATCCGTGCAAAGTATATCTGCAACAAACCCCACTATATCGGTGATATGGAAATTTCTTAAACAAATAACAATTTTATCTCGTTGTTTGGTATTCGTCTACTGAGGAATACCGCAGTTCAAAACTCGCCGAGACATCACAGCCTTCAAGATCAATGTATCTATCAGTATGAATGTTCTTGATGATGTTAACTTCCAAGCCTCTATTCTTGCACCCCAAAACAGCTTAACTCACCTGCTCCATTTTTCATGTTACTCCAAATAGTATGGCAACTTCCCTACAGGCCACAATTAGATAAATCCAATTGATGACACGAGTAAGTAGAGCAATCCACTTCAGAAGCTTTGAACATGAGTATATCCAAGTTCCTCGTTACTGAATCCTCTTGCCGATGATGATTTTTTCTCCCAGCTGGAAGTTGCCTTTCTTTTGGCTGTTGGTTGCCCCAAGGCCTTGACTTAAGCTGTGGTATGGTTGCCCATAGCGCACCTTGGTGTCAAGACGGTGCGGCCCTCCGGACAACGTGTTCGACATGTGGTGCTCCCGAGGATTGATATCCCTCTCCCAGGATGCCACGTGGGTTATGGGACCCGGTTTGGGCTTATGTCCGCTCATTACCTGCCTACCCACCGGTGAACCATCCCGGCGAAGAGGGGGCAAGAAGGAATTCCTGAACGATCTGATTGCCTCAACTTTCAAACTCTCTCCATTATCGGCATATGCCTGCAGCCGGTTGGCTGAGGCCTCGATGGATGCATAGCTTGCTATGTCCTTTTCGGCAGCCGCTAGTTTCGACTTCAGATCATTCACTTCGTTTTCCAGATTCCCTATTTTCTTGTCCTTTTGTTTGGAGGCCGTCTTCAAATCTTGAAGCTGTTTTTTCATAACCGACATCAAGGCGGATTGCCAGACACTGGACCCGTTGCTAGTCCTCTCTTTGGTTAGCGCTTCATCGTTTTTGCTCTCCTGCTCCTTCACTAAATCGCTGTATTTAGCCACCTCCTGTTTCAGCGTGTGCAAGTGTTCATCATTTTGCACGGCAAAATGTTTATAGGCCTGCACCAGACTGGTGGCGTTACCATCCGCCCCCAGATGCATGATAATCCAATCTCGCTCCTCCAGCAGACTCTCGTACTTCCTCTCCACTTCACTGAGATGACTCAGCCTTTCTAAAACCTTGTCCACGTCTTCTAACAAAGTCGTCAGTTCTGGCTTGGGGATGCCTATGTCATCAGTGTCCAGTGTCTTTTTTGATACACCCTGGACGCTGTTCATTTTTCTTCTGACTGTCTCCAGTGTTGCCTGCTGTTCTTCGATTTTGTCTTGAACACGCCTTAAGGAGGAATCGTTGGCCAGGTTGAACTTGATCTGGCCGTAGAGTTGCTCCTTGTGCTTCGCCTCCAACTCCAGCATGTTTTGTTTCAGCGACGCTGTCTGAGCCTTTAACATGGACACTTCTTCGCACGACTCCTTCAGTCTCTGCTGTAGTTCTGAGATCAGGGACTGGTTCTGCTTATTTTCCTCTTCGTGCTTGAAGCTTTGCTTTATCTGCTTTTCTTTGATGGCCAGCGTCTTGTCCTTCTCGGTGAATTCGCTTTTCCAAGAATTTTTCAGCAGTTCTTCTCTGATCTTTTTCAGAAAAGAAAGACATAAAGATCGCGTTAGATTCAAATTTATTTATTTACGTATGTATTGATTTATTCCAGTGTTGCTTAATGTGGCAGTCAAGAACTTTTTTTTTCAATTTTACGGTGAGATCATCATGTATGATTAAGTGTATATTTGAAGATTTACTATTAGTAATTTCCACCCCCGAACACACACAATATCTTGCGAATGAAATAATTAAACCACTAATATAAAAAAGAATCAGTTAAAAATCTATTCTCGTCTAACAGAAAAACTTTATTTCCTTTTATTCTTGTTATGTGAATCTATTCTTGCTAAATCAAAAACATTGCCTCTAAATCTACTTCGTTTTTGGTAATGCTTAATTACCTTGCTCTGAATGATTGACACAATCAATTTATTTATTTATTTCATTGGTGTTTTACACCGTGCTCAACAACAATTCACTTATACGACGGCGGCCAGCATTATGGTGGGAGGAAACCGGGCAGAGCCCGGGGAAAACCCACGACCATCCGCAGGTTGCTGGCAGACCTTCCCATGTTGACAATATCAAAGTAGAATGTTAGTCCGTTTAATTGTATATTACAACACTGCAATTATTGAGTGTTTCTGTGCTGACCTTATCTGTGATGTAAATTTCCAGCTTCTTCTTCTCGAAATCTCGAAGTTTCTCTAAGAATGGCAGACGCTTCTGGAGATCTTTCATGCTTGTAATATCATCTTTATCGACTAAAAGTGAAAGAAAACGACGGCTTATAGGATAAATAATATATGGCCGACACGTTGTCATTTATCAGTTAAATGTATTGGGCATTTTGGGGATTTATCACCAGTAAGTATAAAGTGCACCAGAAAACTCCGGAAGCATCAAGCTCCTGTAAAATTTATAATAACGTAAAATGAGATGCGAATTTTTAAAACGTATTTGATAAGTTTTAATGTTCTTATAAATATTGGGAGACACGCGATGGTTTTAGCAAAATGCAAAAGGCATGCAGTGATCCCTTGCACTTCTCTTGATTATTGCTTTTGTCCTTCATTTGAAAAACATTTATGCACGAGAAATTCAGTTTAGAAATCCAGTTACTCAATAATCGATTTTCCATAAATATTGTTCCAAAATCTCACGTTCTGCAATGGCTTCTTGACCACAATTGAAAATTCACATGTTTTGTATTACCTGAATTCGAACCCAACTGCCTTCTGACATGGCTAGTGTAGTAAATACCTGGTCATTTTACAGTAAACCTAATGTATGGCACAATCTTACAATAGGAAATATCAGTCTACTGGTTTATAATGAGTGGTAATAAACGGGAAAGCAAACCATGCATTAATTCAAGACGAACAGTTAAAATCATTATTAACCAAGGTGACTATAAATTGTGCTGTAGATTTACCAACACGCTCGCAGTGTATTAACTGAAGTGACTGTTTAGGCCATTCAAAGTTTCACACGAAATCTCTGTTAACCGAGTCGTGGTGCATGACAGCTCACAACATTACCTTCGTCTCTAAGATAGTCCGCCAGGAAGAAGTGACCAGTGCATTGCAACAAATCGCAGAACTTGTCGTACGTTTGCCCGCCCTTTAGTGGCAGGACGTCCAGTAAAGCGTGAATCATGGCCTCCCGACCCTCGTTTTTCTGTCACAAGAAACAGTTTAATTATTAAAACAAACGTTACATGTACCGTGTGATAACAACCAGTACCACATAACTGCGGCATAACTTTGGATTCCTTCGGTATAATATGCTGTTGTCTGTATTGTCGCAGCACGTCATATATACCATTCTTTAGAATACGTTTATATGTTTGTTTTAGTGCGATATGTTTATTTGTAACACAAATAATGAGAACGAAAACTCAGCAAATGCTCTATGACAATATCTGGGTGGCTAATAACTATGTCATAACTTTAAATTTTTCCAGACAAACGCTGGTTTTTGTCTAGCCGCAGCTTAATACACCACTCGCACATTATTTTTTTATTTTTTTTTTAATTTTAATATCACTGTTGTCTGAAGGAGGACATGGCTAGTGAAGTACAAACTGAACATATTTAAGAGAATTTCAGAGCATGTAACAATCTACTACAAGACTGAGACCGTAACTCCTATTCTGTCATTTATACATGACTTGTATCAAACGAAAGACTATTCAATGAAATTTTATCAACAACAACAAATTTAAAACAAATACATCCTTGAAATATACCATGTCGGTGGACCTGGCATCAGGGATGGGGAACATTCTGAGGACATGAGAGATTTTACTGTTTAATACCATTTCAAACTCCTGAAAGGTATTTAATGCCACGTATAACTACATGCATGACGTCGTGCGTTTAAAACTTTTGAATAGCTGCGTACTTAAGAGGGATATGAATTTTTCTGATGAGCATTTATTATATACTTTCTAGTACATTCATGGACAGATACTGGCTAAAAATCTTGAAGCTGCGTAGGTCTACAGGTCACATAGTTGTCTTGGTTTATTTATTTATTTGATTGCTGTTTTACGCCGTACTCGACAATATTTCACTTATACGACGGCAGCCAGCATTATGGTGGGAGGAAACCGGGCAGAGCCCGGGGGAAACCCACCACCATCCGCAGGTTGCTGGCAGGCCTTCCCACGTACGGCCGGAGAGGAAGCTAGCATGAGCTGGGCTTGAACTCACAGCGACCGCATTGGTGGGGGCATAGTTGTCTTGATACGGAAGGGCTTAGCTGGACTATTGCGTTCCGCTATACATGTACATGTCACCTTACAAATGTCATCAAGACTGTCACGAATCTCTGATAAAACCAAGTGTCTGTTTATGGCAACAGAAGAATTTCACACCGTACACTGATCCAGAATACAGGAGATGTCACACTTAGAGCAGGTCCGAGTCGAATTTGTCTCAAAAGAGCATTGATTAAGTTTACAGGGTTCATATAAAAGACGTTTGTATGTCAATGTTTTCCCCAAATTTTTGTTAGCAGAACCACCATGAAAGACGCATGGGTAATTTACCACGGTTTCAATCAGTTTTGTTGACGTTTATGTTGTCAGTTTTGAAGGAAATTTTAATTCCATTCAGTTTACTTTCCTCTACTGGTGACACGGGAATATTATCTTTATTGATTGATATTGATCTTTCGGAATGTGAATTTATATATTGTTTTTTGGGTTGATGAGGTAAACTGCAATTTGAACACCTTGTGTACTAATTTGTATTCTGCAATCTATTGGTAAATTTAATCCACTATAACCTTAATAGCTCATAATAACTACTGTGCGGTAGAAAGCCTGGAGCATGTCGCAAATCTGGTCCGGATTATGAGCCGTAGGGAACATGAAAGCTAGCCAGTCATGCCACAATCTAGGCGTCGAAGCCAATATTTGTCAATATTTGTTTCCGGCCAATACTCGCAAGGCCAATTTCCAAAAACGACAAATAATACAAACTACCAAACAACCAAGTAAATACGTTCATACCGTGAGAAGTAGCTATGTTATTTATAGATAACATTTCTTCCGCTAGTGTTGATTAATTCATTGATTTGATTGGTTGATTTGTTTCCTGGCTGGTTGGCTGGTTTGTCGATTCATTGATTGATTTTGCCTTTTACGCCGTCGTTAGGAATATTTCACACCAGCGACGGCGGCCACAATTCTATGGTGGTGAGAAACCGGGTAGAGACTCGACGAAACACACGAGTATGCGCAGGTTGCTGTCAGACGACGAAATTTGTGATTTTTTTTTCTTATTACTTATTTCACCTTAATTCCCAGAACTACATGGTTCAGCCATGCTGCTAGGGGCAGTGTAAGTTGATACTGTTTAAGCTTTTACGTGAGACATGGTGCTAAAACCGTAACTAAGGTGGACCGACAAGTGATCATATTTCACAGCGGTTACGTGTGACCAATAGGGAAGTTTCGAGTTCTACCTCTTTTATCGCTAAAGGTAAGAAAAGGGCAACTGTACTACGTGATCTGACAAAAATGTTAGGCAACTATTTCTGATTACATTTGCTATAATAAGAGTGCCTAAAAAAGTGTGACAAGAAATATTTAGACTTGAAGCGACTTGAAAAGACTTAGCTGAAGGCTTGTGAACTTAAGAAGTTACCGAAGAAAA